>LNAC01000172.1:1970480-2078236 GCA_002007465.1 Ailurus styani
AAAAGAAAAAAAAAGAGACAGTGGTGGAAGACCCCCCCCATCCCCCCCCCCACCCCAGCTGAGAGTGCCTTTTCTTCCTCACCACCAATACAAATCCCGTCCTGGTATTCTGTGTTCCACAGAGATGCTGGAGATCTAGTTTATAAACAGAAGGAAAAGAGGTTCTTCTCTGACATTTTCTGCTCAGAAATGATCATGTTTTATTTAGAAGCACTTTGGCCCGAGTATCAAAAGTGAGTCTTGAATTGCTTCTTCTGTTATTGACAGACCTAAATCCTAGCCTCATAATGAAGTATCAAAAAGAAATGGCTGGAAAAGGAATGACTGCAATTGTGCCAATGGTTTCTGGGCTCCTTTCAGTAAGTTGCTGCTCCTCAGTAAAGCAGTGAGAGAGAGAAGCGGGGCTAAAAATTCACAGAGGGGTCTGGTAGCCTGACTCCGTCTTGGAATTAACCACATCCACCCCTTCCCACCCTCCTAACCTTTTTTTATAGGCCCTCCAGGACATGTGCAGAGCACAGTGAAAATGTTAGGAAGCAATTAGATAAGTAAATACAGTTTGTTCAAGTCTACTTAACAACGGGAGTTGAGGGGATGCGTTTGTTTATGTAACAAATTCCTCAGAGTAAATCGAATTTGCAACTTCTCATGAAATCCATAGAGACTTGAGTGTGCTCGTTCCGCAAAAGCCATCAGCTGTTTCTAAGTGTACAAGTACTTCTCAAAGTACCGCGAGGGTTATTTTACGGAATAAGGCACAGTTATTAAGATTGTATTATGGTTCAAACACACATGTAGAAACAACGGTACACAGAGCTTCACAAACCCCAACCTACAGGCACACTACATTCCATTCCTGCGAATGCTTGCTTTTCTTCTTCCTCCCCTCAAACTTTGATATCACTGCCCCTTGGGAGGGATGCTTTCCTCTGGCTGCTTATTGATGATTCCCATCTAGTCCATAAAGCCTTTTCTAATGTCCTTCCTCCAAACTCCTACGGTGGTTATTATGTATACATGTCGTCTGGCATTTCTCATGGGTCAGCTCATGCTGTTAAGGAGCGCCTGTTTCTCGTGTTGCCCTGTCTCATCTCCCCAGCTCCATTTTAAGGGACTCGGGAAGGCTATGTGTCTTTGAATTTCCCCAGTGGTTCCTGAAGTGACGTTAAGACTGTAACCTCCTTGAGGGAAGGGACTTCATCCCTTATTTTGTTTTCCAAGGTAACTCCTAGAACCCTATCCTGACGGAAAGCATACATTCGATAAATATTTACTGAATGAAGGAATAAACGTACTAATATTGGGTGCTCTAGAGATATCTGTGAAGTTGAATACTTCTACTACTATCAGCTGGACCTATGTTGGAACTAATTTTCCCATCGCTGGGTGATTTTCATTAGTAATTCAAGACAAGTCCATGACTTGGTCATCTAGTACTGCCCCAGGATGTATGAAAGACAAAGCACACAAAATGAACACACACAAAGTAGAGATCACAGTTTCTATTCCTGAGGAACCCATGCTATATTTCCACTTCTCAAGTGTTTTCGACTTCCTCTTACTACACTCTCTTATCCAAGCAAGCTATTGTAAGTGAGGTATCTCGCGGAAGATGAGGGCTATTGTTTTACACTGGAATGTAACCCATGTCAGTGACCACAGTGAGACAGCCAACCAGGCATCCTCTTGCAGGGATGGGAAGCAAGGGAAATTAAGGCTGTTGGCTGAGGTGGGCGGTGGGGGCTGCGAGATAGCAAGCACATTCCTTTGTGCTGAGATCATCAACTCCCAGACATACCCACTTCACACTGGAAATCCCCTGTTCTATTCCTTCATCTAAATTCATAGTTTAAGAGGAGAACATCCACTGTAAGACTACTCCGTATTCCGCTTGCTACCATGGCCGAAGAAGTCTGGTAGTTCTTGCTGCTTTCTCCTGTTTTTCTGCCAAACTACCAGACTTCCCAACAATAGAATTACTGGGAAGAGTTCCCTTCCTGCCTGTATACAAGGGCTTCCCAGCAAGGGGGGAAGTGCCTAGCAAGGGGTTCTTCCTCCAAACATATTTCCAGAATTCCCATTATTCAGAGCAGGAACAATATTCTTCTATTTTGATTTTTGGTTGGCGGCTGATAGCAGCACTGAACACTTATTTACTAAATTCAGCAAAACCTTCTGTGTTCACTAATAAGAGGGGTTCTCATACTGCCTCAGTGGCCTGAACTCCAAGGGGTGACAGCTGCAAGGCCACAAGACTATGCGTTCATGATGAACTTTGATTGTCAGCTACTTTAAAGGCAATTTTCTCTGACTCACGAAGTATTTGTACATGAGAAAATAAATTGGCTCTTAGTATACAAATTTAGAATGGGTGCAATTTTCTGAGGATTATACTAAAGAGCTGTGGGATTAAATTTCTAGTGCAAAGATCCATCTTGCTAGAACACTGTCCAAATGAAGTCATTCACTTTCCTGAAAAATTCTGCTTTGCCTGTGTTTAGGAACAATGTTTCATGGGTTGGCTACTTAAAATAAATAACAGAAAAGTTAAGGGCTTTTAAAAGCAGAAACAATAGAAAAACTAGACTATGGCAGTTTTATTTATTGTTAGACTTATTCAACATTTAGATTTAACCTATAGATTTTGGTTATAGGATACATATTTTGCCACATCTCAGACTAAGTCGTTTTCAAGGAAAAATGGAACATCTTATCCACCAAACTTTCTCTTGCTCCCGATTTCTCTATTTCCACCATGTTTTCCAGTCACCAACACTCAAGCTACTGTCCTCCACAAATCCTCCCCTTCAATCAATCCCATTTCTAATTATTTTCCAACTCTGGTAGATCTTACCACTCCGTGTCTCTCACATGGAATAGAAGCATGATTATATAACTTCAGTCATGCCCCACTCTAATCCATTCTACAAAAAACCTTTAATAATCTTGCTTTCATCATACAGCAGCAATTATATTTTGTTCTCATGAGGTATCCCATCAGAAGCCGCGGTAGACATTCCCACAAAGACATTGCATGATAGAACTAGCCAACCAAACAAAACACGGATTCCTGGATCTCCCTGTAGTCTGATAATAGAGAAAAGGGGGATTAAGCCAAAGTTCTCCCCCTCAGAGCCATCATCTTTCTTAGACTTGCTGGATAAATGTGGCCCAGCTGTCTCACTGACCTTCCAGGACACTGGTACTTCCCGCTTCCAAATGCCACGAACCAGTCCAAGAAAGCATGCTTCTCTAAATTTGCCTTTTTCCAACGTTCCTGTGGGAAGAAAGCATTTTTTTTTTCCAAATCAGCCTTATATAAATAAGCTTAACTTTATTTCTCTAGGCTAAAAATGACTTTGTACAGCTAATCCTTGCATATAAAGTTGCAGGGTTGTTGGTAATTTTTTCCAACCTGTTATTAATATCAGACACAATTGTGTTTTTGGAATGTGAACCAATAAATAAAAAGATTTAAAAAGAATTCTGTTAAGTGGTAAATGTAAATGATAAGGTAAATCAACCATGGAATTGACCTCAGAAAAGGAAGACTATTTATAATAAGGTCTCAGTCTCCATCACAGAATTGCCCTTGGTAATAAATTCAGTAAGTTACTGGCAGCCCTGCTTAGTGGAGGGAACTTGGGATGTGGAATGAATACATCTAGGTGCCATTTTTTTAAAAAGTTTTACCTAAAGGCAGAGAATGGACTAAATGAACTCTAAAGATTCTGCTCAGCCCTATAATTCCCCAATTTTAAGTGACAGCAAAACAGTTTTAATTTGCTTTGTTTTTCTTTTGTTATACTCCTTGGAAACCAATAACAGGGGCATCTGCCTGGTGAATATAAGTCTTCTGCCAGAACCAGACATATTTATTTTAATGTACTTTGCTAGTTTCAGATCACTTATTTTAAAATTGGTGAATCTTATTCCAAAATCTTTTCTATCCCATTTGTGTTATACCATCCATATTACAAGTCTAATTTTTCCTTTGTAAAAGGAATAATCTCTAGTTACCAGAGAATAGGACTGCTTAATGATAGTGATAGTTAATCTATGAATTCATACTCCTGGCATAAAAGAAATTAAAATCAAAGGACAATGTATATTGAAAGAGATAACTTACAGGTTTGAACAATTCAGGTTCAGGAAAATATTTTGGATTTCTATGCAGCCAAAATGGAGACAACATCAACAAGTCACCGGAAGGAACAGTGTAATTCTATGACAGAAAAATCAGTTGCAAGTCATTTTTTGAAATCTGCTTTCAAGAGAGCTTGGGTAATTAAAAATAATGCTCCAACTATATCGTAGAGAAGACACATACATTTTATGATCAATGGTGAGAAAATCTAATTCTTTCCTGGAAGGATAATTTCTATTTTCCAACTTGGGCAACAGTTATGTTCTAACTCTGATGATGAGTTCCATGTGCCTATAAATTTGGTTACACAGGGGAAAAATGTTAGATACATGAGATAAATGAGAAAATTTTAGAAACTAGTATATGTCTGTTGTGATGCAGCTTTCGGTGTTCGAAACTGGGGTTTGCAACAAGTACTTTCGGTGATGGGAGCCACAGTGGACCCCCAGGTTGTGGTTGTGGAACAGAAAATTCTGAGACAGGACGCTGGCCGTAGTAGCGCTGAGGACAGGGGCAGTGGGTGTTGTGTCCCTGGGACACTCATGATAGGGTCAGGGAAGAGGGAGTGGATCCTCTCAATCTCTCTCTCTCTCTTTTTTCTCACTCCTGAAGCGACTGCTAGGGCAGAAAGAATATGAAGACAACTGGTTAGGAAGACATAGGGCAAAGCAAGTGTTGTCTGTTTCTTTGGTTGATTTTGTGTTTTCTGCATTGTCCTTCCCCATTTATGTTATTGTAGGTTTTCATGATATATAAATCACCCTTACATCACCATGTGCAGGAACCATAGGACAAAGAGCTCTCCCATGGTCTGTAACCACTAGACGGCTGTTGACTTTACTGAGACAGAAACATTTTATTAGTAACTTCCACAGCCAATTATTGGAAGCCACATATCTACTTAACCCTGCAGGATTTTGAAATATCCTCAAGATATTCACAAAACACTTACCTTACTCAATTAGGATATGAGCACCTTACAATTAAAAATACGTCTTTTTATGGTAGCAGGAAGTGGTGTATGGGAAGGGTCATCTTTTTTTTTTTTTTTTTTAATTAGAGGTAGGGGAGGGGCAGAACGAAAGAGAATCTTAAGCAGGCTCCATGCCCAGCACAGAGCCTGACATGCTCCATCTTATGACCCTGAGATCATGACCTGAGCTGAAACCAAGAGTTGGACACTTAAATGACTCAGTCACTCAGGCACCTGGGGGTCATCATTTTTTAATGAAAGAGAAGCCCTGTTGGCTCCAGTGGGGGCTGAATATTGCTTGAGGTTTGGCAATTGCCGTCCCGGGAGCACTGGAGAGAGCTCTCCAACTGAGAAGAGAGTGAGGATTATGTTGGTGCCCTCTTACCATTTCTGAAGTAGGAAAAGACTTGTGAGATCCCAAGCCTGTCTGTTTCTTCTCCTCCTGCTAGAACCGAGGTTAGAGAGCTCATGGCACACTCTGAGATCAGCACCTGAGGCCCAGATGTGTGTTTGGAGATGGGGCTAGGGACAGCCCTGGGACAGGGCTCCAGGCCAGTCAATGGCTGCCCTTCCCTTCCATACCAAATAGACCCCTGTAGTAGCTGTTGGCCCATAATTATGACTTGGAGACGGCTGGCTGCCACAGCCTACAACACAGGCTAGTAAAATACTTCAAATGGAATCTCAGTAACAATTAACATTAGCCACATGGAGGAGACCAGAAAGAAGTTCCTGTCACAGTAGCAAATACCAGGCTGTTGACTGGCATAAAGGGTCTGAGATAGAGCCCCAAGTCGGGCTCCACGCTCATCGTGGATTTGGCTTGAGATTCTCTCTCTCCTTCTCCTTCTGCCCCTCCCCCTGCTCATGTGTGCTCTCTCTCTCAAAATAAATAAAATCTTTTAAAAAATTTAGAGTATACACTTTTGCATGATAAAAAATGTTCATCAAATTTTTAGAAAATTCAGAAAAATAGAAAAAGCTAGAAAACAACCAGAGTGCTAACAACAAAAAAACCCAGTCATCAACTGACTAGACTTCCCTCTAGTATTATTACTTAACGGTTTAGTGTTTTGTTGTTGTTGTTGTTAAACATATTTGTTGTTAAACATGCTGAATAGTTAATTTTTGAATCTCACTTGGTTCACCTAATTTTATAACAGAAGTATTTTTTCCTTTGCATTGTAGACATATTGTGAAGTTTTATCTCCAAGTTTGTTTAATCTTTTATTGGGTAGATTAAACCATAAATAATTTAATCATTCCCTAGGTTTTTTTCTATAATAAATAATGCCATCCAAAGCACCTTCTTCCACAAAGCATTTTTCATATAAAATCTTGTAACAAAGATGTGCAAAAGACATAGGGCATGGATATTTTCAAAGCTGTTAATTCGTTTTGCTCAACTGTTCCTCAAATCTTGTGTCTAGATATGTTTCTAACTATAAGATATGAATGTCAATTTCTTTGCCCTCTTCTCTGCTAGTTTGACATTTTTAATAGGTTATTTTTGGTTGCTGCAAACATTTTTATATTTCTGTTGGGCATTTTTCCATGTTAAGTTATTTTCTCCTATAAACTCTTGTGTTCATGTCCTGTCTTCATTAATCTATGTGAGATTCATGCTGTACTTATTGACCTGTGAGTTCCTTAAACATTAAAACTATTTACCCCTGTGTTGTACTTATATTAACATTTGTACAAAATTTTTGTTTTATATTTAACTTGGATTATACTTTAAAAAATACATGTTAAATTTTAATGTGATGCACTCAAATCTGTTCATCTTTGTGGTTTCATTGATGAATCCTAAGCTCTGGCAGCCCTTTTCTCTTTAACATAGTGGTTCTCAAAGACGGTCTGGAAACTTCTGGGAGTTCTCAAGACCTTTTCAGAGGCTCTGCAAGGTCAAAAATCATTCTTGGGTAAGAGACTCATTCAAAGTGTAGGACAAACCAAAGGATTTTCATGTAACTGAGTACAAAAAATTCACTGATATTTCAGATTGCAATAGACTTTTAAGAAACTCTCACTTTGGGGTTCCCTGGGTGGCTCAGTTGGTTGAGCATCTGCCTTCAGCTCTGGTCATGATCCCAGGGTCCTGGGATTGAGCTTCTCCCTCTCCATCTGCCCATCCCCCTGCTCATGCTCTTTCTCTCTAGCTCTTTCTCTCAAATAAATAAAATCTTTCAAAAAAGAGAGAGAGAGAAAGTCCCACTGTTGAGTTTCAGTGAGGTATGTGAGAACAACCATATTTGAAAAGGCTATTGTAACGTCAATTCCTTTTCCAGTGACATGTCTGTGTGAGGCTGGATTTTCTTCATTTTCATGAACGGAAATAATATATCACAATAGATTGATTCCAGGCACATTTACGGGAACCCAGATGTCCTCTATTAGCAAGGCATTAGATTTGCAAAAACTTAAAATGATGCTCTTCTACATTTTTTATGTTTTGAAAACTACAGTTATGTTTCATAAAACCATGCTATTATTTTAACATGTAATAAGTTCCTTGTTATTTTTATTTACAAAATAAATGTTATAAAATATCTCAGCTTTAGTTTCTAATAAAGTTAATATTGGTGGATATAATTCACATAGATAAAACTCTTTGGGGTTCTCCATATTTCTAAGTGTACAAAGCAAAGCTGAAATCAAAAAGTTTGAGAACTAAAAAAAAAAAAAAAAAAAGTTTGAGAACTGCTACTCTGAAAGCTAAAAAATACCCAATTTTTAGCCAGTCGTCCCAAACCACATATTAATCTCTTCCCGTTAACTGACTTACAATGATTCATTTATCCTATATTACGTTCTTATGTACAAAAGGGTTTGCTTCTGTGTTATCTATACAGTCCATTATATTGATCCTGAACATCTAGTCTGACACCAATATCATACCATTTTATTTTATTTCATGCCATTTCAATTGTAGTTTTATAACGTTTTAATACCTTGAGAAGATAATTAATAGTCTTTAATCATTTATATTTTCCAACATTTCCTTGTTTATTCTTTCCTGGGCATTCTTGCAGATTAACTGTTTACCAGAAGTATAACACCTCGAGAAGAGAATACTGGTAGAAGTTTAAAAGTTTTGGAAAGATAGTATAATAAAGAAAAAGAAGGAATAGAATAAGTCAAAGAAAGTAGATATATTTATCTGTTTTAATTTGTTCCAAAAATATAGAAAGGAATAAGTACAGAAGTGAAAATAAACAATGAGACCATGTTCAGATGATATCAAGAAAGAGCAGGAAGAGAGCACTTGCAGCGCTCACAGCAAGAAACTCTGACCAGTTGTCCAGTGGGGGAGAAAAAACATGAGCCTCTGCCAATGCTCGACACAGATGACCTCATTTGAAATGTTTTTATAATCCAAATTTCTGGGAACACATTAATACATTCAACAGACATTCCACCTGTGTTAGAAAATTTATGAAGGTTAACAGGACCACGTCATATGAATTTATACTAAGGAAATAATTATTAATGGGTACCAGGATTTGGCTATACAGACGCCCGTCTTTGCACCGTTTATGAACAACTGGAAGCCATACACATTCAGGAATAGGAAACTGACTTAAAAATCAATACTATGTCTATGATTAGGTTATTATGCTATAATTTAAAGTGGTGTAGGTATCTTTTATTGAGACATAAAACTTTGGTAAACTACTATTAATATAAAAGCAGATTATGAGAAAATTAGCATAGTATGGCCCCAATTTTTTAAAATGCAGAGACTACAGGAAAAAATCTGCAATTATGAGAATACCAAAATGTTCTTAGCTGTTATCAGACTTGTAAAATTTTAAGCAATCTTTATGTTCTTCTTTTAGCTTTTTTAGTGGTTTCCTTCTAAAAAATAATTACTCTGATTTATTTATGTAATAATTTTTTAAAAAGCTGTGCAAGTTGTCATTTTCAAAGTTAAAGCCTCAACTCTGCAGGGGGGAAGTTCACAGGGATTAGTACATGCTTCCTCAGAGGAAAGGTTGTACTTATTTTATTTATAAAAGAAACAGTGAGTATAGAAGACCCTGCTGCACCTTTTACAAATATTAAAAAGGTATCGTGAAAAATAAGGAAAGGAAGTTCTGGAGCATTCTTGGAAGATGGCATCCTAAGCACGTATCTCTGTGTTGCCCAGTCACTAAGAGAGCCATCACTAGGGCTTGGAGTGAGCCTGGATCCATCTGGGCCTGATGTCCTCTAGGAAGAAACTGTGAATGTGAGGAAGTAGAGGTAAGAGACTATGATCTTTTTATAACTTCTCTAATTGTTTCAGATACCAGTTACTTTTAATTAAAAATTTTTATTGGGAATCCATAATTTTGGAGTTATAAGACAGTTGTGTAAGAGGAACACATGCAGTGAATCATAAATGTGCTTATTGCCTTGGACCAATAAACCACTACTAAGCACATTTCAAGAATAATCATTAAAAATGATTTTTTATTATATAAAAATGTACTTATAAAAAGTACTTATAAAAGTACTTAAAAATGTACTTATAGGGGCGCCTGGGTGGCTCAGTGGGTTAAAGCCTCTGCCTTCGGCTCAGGTCATGATCTCAGGGTCCTGGGATCGAGCCCCGTATCGGGCTCCCTGCTCAGCAGGGAGTCTGCTTCCTCCTCTCTTCTCTGCCTGCCTCTCTGCCTACTTGTAATCTCTCTCTGTCAAATAGGTAAGTAAAATCTTTTAAAAAAATGTACTTATAAAAAATTGTACAAAGATGCAAATAATTACCACATTAAAGTAACCACAAAGGAAAACAATCTAAATTCTCAGGAATTAGGCAATAATTAGATATTTAAGCTATCAATTCAGTGGCCTATTATAAGGCCATTGAAGTAAATATTAAAACTCTGGGTGCATGAAAAGATAAAATTTTTAAAAAGATGTTTAAATCAATTATCATATGATCTCTCTGATATGAGGAATTTGAGGGGCAGGGCCGGGAGTCATGGGAGGTAGGGAGGGAAAAAATGAAACAAGATGGGATTGGGAAGGAGACAAACCATAAGAGACTCATAATCTCATGAAACAAACTGAGGGTTACTGGGGGGTGATGGGATAGGGATAGGGTGGGTGGGTTATGGACATTGGGGAGGGTTTGTGCTGTGGTGAGTGCTGTGAAAGATGTAAGCCTGATGATTCACAGACCTGTACCCCTGAGGCAAATAATAAAAAAATTTTAAAAAAAGATAAATAAATAAATGTTTAAAACAAAGATTTATACTATGATGAAACAGGTTTCTGTATTGATGTCATACAAGGAGCATGTCGGATAAAGGACCATCGGGGTTGTACATGCACGAGGGTATATGTGTGTGCACGTGTTTGAGCTTGGGTGTTTCTTTTGGTAAAGTTCTTGAATGAGTAAAATTACCTCTGAAAAAATATGAGATGTTAATGGCCACAACAAATTCACAATCTGAGATCAAAAAGAGGAAATGAAAGAAAAAGAAAAGAGTTAAGTAAGAAGAAGAGGACAAACATACTGCTGATTTTTCTCTTTCCAGTCTTTCTCTCTCTCTCTCTCTCTCTCTCTCTCTCTCACACACACACACACACACACACACACACACACAGAGAGAGAAAGAAAGCAAAAGAAGGAGGGATAGAAGAAAGGAATGAAGGAAGGAAGGAGAAAGAGAGAGGAAGGAAGGAGGGTGGAAGAGGAAAGAAAGAAGAAAGGAATCTGAGTGTTCATGAGAAAAGGGGGCAAGACAAGCCTAAACTATTTAAGAGATTGTCATGATAGAGAAACCAGGCAAAACAGTACAAAATAAAGAAAGAAAACAAAACAAAACTATAGCCCACTATCTCTCATGAACTGAGATGCAAAAAATTCTTAACAAAATAGTAGAACAAATTTAACAATGTATAAAAATAATTATACATCATGATCAAATGAGATTTATTCCAGGGATGAAAGGCTGGCTCAACATTCAAAAATCAATAAATGTAATCCAACACAACATGTTAAAAAGAAAAAGTATATGATTATATCTACTGATGCAGAAAAAGCACTGGATAAAATCCAACACCCATTCATAATTAAAATTCTCAGCAAATTAGAAATAGAGGGATATTTCCTCAACTTGATAAGATGTATCTACCAAAAACCTACAGCTAACATCTAGCTTAATAGTGAAAGACTTTCCTCTTCAGATCAGGAACAAAGCAAGGATATCCGTTGTCACTACTATCATTCAACATAGTGCTGGACATTAGAGCCAGTATAATAAGCAAGAAAAATAAATAAAAGAAGTAAAATATTATCTACATAGAAATTCCCAAGGAATCTATAGCACTTGTAAGATTAATAAGAATGTTGAGTTTTGCAAAGTTATAGATACAAGGTGTACACTTAAAAATCAACTGCATTTCTACAGACAAGTAATGTACAATTGAGAACTGAAATTTTTAAAAATACCATTTACAAAAGTTCCAAAATAACTGAAACATTTAGGTATAAATGTAAAAAAGCATGTATAGGATCTGTATACTTAAAATAACAATCGAGATACCTACTAGCAGATAGATGATTTCCATAATTCAGCTAATTATCTGCTAGCCAGAAAATAAATAAAGCTCAAAGTTTAATAAAAATTATAGTACTATTCAGAGTAATAAACACATTCCTCGACTAAATTGCACCAAGTTGTTGGACCATATCTCCTCAAAGCATATCCTTTTACACCCATTTAAAAAAAAGATTTATTTATTTATGAGAGAGAATGTAAGCAAGGGTAGGGGCTGGGGAGGGACAGAAGGAGAAGGAGAGAAAGCATCTCCAGCACTCTCCCCTCTGAGTGAGGAGCCCAATGTGTGGCTTGATCCCAAGACCCTGAGATCTTGAATGGAGTTGAAATCAAGAGTTGGATGCTTAACTGACAGAGCCACCCAGGCGCCCCTTTTTATACTCACATTTTGAAGTACTTAATAGATTATTTAAAAACAAAAATTGTTAAAATTCCACAGAAACTAAATGCTGTACCTTATATAAGATCTGTTAAATAGATGGTGTCAAACTATGTCTCCTTTAGATGTAGCAAGTTGCAATTTTGATAAAATTTGGATTTTTGGGGGCGTCTGGGTGGCTCAGTGGGTTAAGGGCTCTGCCTTCGGCTCAGGTCATGATCTCAGGGTCCTGGGATTGAGCCCCAAGTCGAGTCGGGCTGCTTGCTCAGCGGGGAGCCTGGTTCCTCCTCTCTCTCTGCCTGCCTCTCTGCCTATTTGTGATCTCTCTCTGTGTGGCAAATAAATGAACAAAATCTTAAAAAAAATTTTTGGATTTTTTTTTTTGTCTCTTTTGGGTTCTACTACTAAAAATTTTTCTTGATTTGAATCCAAGCACTCTCAAACTGTGTGTAAAAAAGCTAGTAAGAGTTGAGGGCTGAGTAAATGTGATCTATCTGGATAATGCAGGCCCTATATCAAGCCAATCTGAAGAAAATATTTTGTCCTGCCTGATTTGCCAAATATTAAATTGAAAGTCAGCCACATGCACATATCTTTCATGGAGCACTTGAGAATTTTCTCCTACTTGGCTCAGAGAAAGCACCTCTCTCCGTCACTCAGCGCTGATTGCTAATATCGGTTGCTATTATCCACAGCATTCCTGCTCTCAGTTTCCATAGCTGTTATCTGTGGCCTGAAACTACCTTCCAGATATCCGAAGGAACTTTCCTCATACCCTCAGTTCCTCAACCTACTGTTGCTCAGCATTATTTATTAGTTGGTTTGGCAGACTATCTAATCCACCTGTTTGATTTCTGTAGGATTATACTCATTCTGATATGAAAGATAGCCATTCTGATCATTCTGATAGCCAGAATGATTACTAAAGGGTTATATTTTAGCCAAAATAGTTGCCAACAGATAAATAGCCATATTAATAAGATGCTGCTGCACAACTTTTATTAGTAACATGTTCTAGCATCATTAGTGCTTCGTGGAACTTAAGGAATTACCTCATAATATATGGGCATTATATGTACTTTTTTTCTTTTGAAAGTTGATTATTTTTTTCTCTTTTTTTGATTGATTTTTTAAATTTAAATTCAATTAATTAACATATAATGTATTATTGGCTACAGAGGTAGAGTTCAGTGATTCATCAGTCTTATATAGTACCCAGGGCTCATTTTTTAAAACCAAACCAAAGCTCACCAAAATTTTAACTGGTTTCAGCACTTTTCTAGCAATGACACCAGGGGCTCTTAAACGAATGGCTTCCAAAATACACCACTTGATTAGTGGGAGTTTCTTCAAGTCATCCTCAGATACTTTCATCTTATCTTTACCTGTAAAGAGAATTTCAAAAAATTTTTAAAAGGTGGATGTAAAGAAACCAGAAAGTGATTTCATGGAAGCTCATCAACACAGGTTAGAAGCTGCCTCTAACAACTGATGGCATTGCCATTACTTTTTGCATACCAAGTTTAGTACCTGAGTGCCTCTTTTTATCATTTTCCTCTTACCAATATCAAATGTATGGCCCCCAAAATTAAACCATTGTTTAATTGTCAATTATTTCAAGGTGATGGACTGGGGTCCAAGTGTGGTCTTCACCTTCCTATGGCTATCAATGATAAAGACAGGGTCCATCAGAAAGGTGTTCAATTTTCACACCTTTCATTCTTTCTTGTCCAAATTCTTCTTCTACTTAAGGAAATAGCAATAAAAGATCGGCATCAGAAGCATAAAGTAAAAGATCTGAGAAGCCAACTGCCCTACTACTCCTACCTCTTCCCTGATGATTCATTTTTGTTTTGCTTTTGATTTTTCAACCATACATTTCAGAAGGCCCAAAAAGAAAACAAGGAAAGGGACAATGGGGCACATGTACTACATCTGGGATGATGAGCTCTCCCTCTAAACATAGGTTCATCAAACACTGCTAATGTAATATGCATACCTCAGCTTATGTTTAGATTGAAGGCACCTAAAAAAGGATTGGGTGAACCTTTTTATGACCCAAAATATGGTTAGGGTCTTTCAGTCCAATTAGGTATTTCAGATAATGGTATTTCAAATGAAATGTTTGCATTTTGAAAATTATTTAAAACAACTAAGCTTTCAATTTGATTTTGACAGCATTTGCTTAATGAAATCAGCAACATTGTCAGTTTAGTTAAGCCAACTTTCACATTTGCTTCCCAACTGTATTGGAAATGAATGGGTAAGAGTGGAATGTAAGGTCTCCAGGCATGTCCCTCTTAGACTCTGGATAACACTAGCTCAAAAGCAAGCCCAACCTGCAGGAGAAGTCTAGGTTGGTGCTTCCTGGGAAATCTTATCTGTCAGTACGTATGGTATTCCTGAGTAATCAGAAGCAAATGTCTTTGGCTGGTGGGATCTGGGAAGCAGGCCTTTTGAGCTATAGTTCTATTAGTATCCATAGGGACATCTACACATTCCATTCAACTTGACAGATTCTTTAGCATGAATAAGGGCCAGGAGTTGAGTTAGGCTCTACTAGGGTTATAACACTTAAGGCATTCTTGCAATGCACTTAGTCCACTAGGAGGTGAGAGACAAGCACACAGTTAACTGGTATACCACGTAAGCAAGGAAACTGTTCTGTGACATGTAAAATATTCCAATATTTTGTTCTAATATAAAAGCAGGGAGGTTCATATCCAGCTAAAGGAAAAGCAAAAAATTCTGAGTGTCTTCCTTTAAAACTACAACTATAATTAATTCTTTGCAGAGAGTAGACCTTAGTAAATAAATCCTAAATTAACAAATGGTTCAACTTCAACATGGGGAGATGAATGAGTGGATATTACAGGCAAAGGAAAGAGGAAGAGTAAAAGGAAGACTGCAGAAAGCATGGGTATGTTCAGAAAATGGCGATGCGTGTAGAGGGCCTAGAAGGTGAGGTAAATGTGATGGAACAGTGACAGAACCACTGAGGCCATTATAGGCCATCTTCAATGCCATTCTGGAAAACGCAGAGACCAGTGAATTTCAGGATTTCCTGTCTTGGGCCAAGAAAGGATGAAAACTTCAACAATGAAATAGTAATACACAGCATTGTTCTCCATCTCCCAAGATTGATTGATTCATTGATTCATTCATTCATTCATTTGAGAGAGAGAGAGACAGAGAGAGAGAGAGAGAGACAGAGAGGGGAGAGAGAGTGGCAAGGAGGGGCAGAGGGAAAGGTAGAAGGAGTCCCAAGCAGACTCTTCATGGAGCGCAGAGCCTGACACAGGGCTCCATCTTACAACCCTGAGATCATGACCTGAGCTGAAATGAAGAGTTGGACACTCAACCGACGGCACCACCCAGGCACCCCCACAGCACTGTTCTTTATTAAGACCTTCTGCTCATTTGCTCAGACCTATGTGACCTAATATTAAAAAGAGACAAATGACATTACGGACTACTTGTTTAACCTTCACAGAGAGTGTCTCACAAAACTGTTGCTTTTGCTTTTCCATAACGAGGATTGGAAAATAATAGGCATCTGTTCTGCATCTTCACAACCTAAATATAACAGTTTTTCCAACTTGTGTTTTATGAAAGAATATTTGCAAGATATTAAATATTTAAACAGAAAAAAGGTTTTATGGCCAACCAAATACCAGGTAAAGTTAATATTCTATTGGTGATTCATTGAACACATTAGCATGTTACAGGTTTTGAGAAATCCCATAGTAGAGATAGTAATTTATGCCAACATTCCCAAACTTTTTAAAACTCCCATTATCTATACCAGCATCATCAATAACTATTTAACAAGGACACAAAAGATCATTAGCTGTGTAATGTAATGGTTATGGATCCTCTCTAAGACAATCCTTAAAAAAAAAAAGGACAAACAAAAACAAACAAACAAACCCTGGTTTTCATTTGTCTGAACATTACCAGCACATACCATAAGCCTGGGTGTGCCAAATCCTCTAAGAAGTAGTTATTGCAAACCAAAGGAATTATTACCATCAGAAAACTATCTAGATATTCCGTGGAAAGCTAAAGGCACCAAAATTTTACTTCTTCATATATTTCTCGAAGTATTCCTATACTTTTTAAGCTAATTCAGAAAAAATAATTTAGAAAATCCATGGTTGGAATTAGAAATTCTTTATTTGAAAAAAGGACTGAAATTCTTGCATATACCAGAGATATCACTACTAAATCAAATGAACAATTATTTGGCATTTAGTGGAGAGCAAAGTGCTAACTAAGCATCGTAGGGGATATAAGGAATTTAAGTTTGAAGACAACAAAAAGATGATAAATTCTCAAACTAAAGAAAAGGAAGGGTAAATGCTTTCCCCAGACAGTGTTAAAATGAGGAATTCTGAGATTCTAATTTATGAGTTTATAAATGACACACAAACTTAGAGCACTGCCTAACGTGTGTAAAGTGTTCAATACAAGGTGGTATCCATTACTGTTTCCATTATTATTAGTGTGAATTTAGTAATGACTTTCTAGAAACCACACCTTCCTGATTAACTTTTGCTCCATAGCTGATAAAGTGATCCTTTTCCCTGAAACCTCAGTTGGGAGAGAAGCTACAGTTTGAGAATCTATCCAATACTAACTGGATACCGTGTCTGAGGAAGTCTTTCAATCACTGGCCCAGCAGATAGTGAGAACCTCTGAGCAGTGTCCAAGTGCTGAGGATGAAGATGAATGGAAGATCCCTGGCTCTTAAGGAGTTCATAGTCTGATAGAGAAGGCAAAGAACTAAAAGTAGTTAACATGGGGTAAGTGTCACCGCACTGAAGCATGCAATGTGCTATGGGGAGCAGTGGTGACAGTGACCAGACTGGGGTTGGTGGGGAGGTATGGTTGTGAAGGAGAGGTCAGAGAGGTTTCTCAGAAGAAGTAAAACCAGAACAAAGAACTGGATACACCAGAGTAAAGGACATGTTCACAGAAGAGGAATTCAGCTGGCTGGAATAGAATTCGGTGCAGGAAGTCATTAGATCAAGTGACTTCAGTGCTCCACTGAAGTCCCAGGCTGCCCATACCAGCTGAAGCCAGAGCTAGTGACAGGTGGCTCCTTTATCTAACCTCTGAGTGTGACCCAGATGTGCCTAGGTTTCATTTCTCGGCCTTCTTCTCTTCTCTAGGAAGATTCTTTCTCTTGGGGATGCAAACAAATACTCTTCTATAAAATACCATCAATGGGCTGGTCATACCAAGAATTTTATCTTCTGCCTTTGATCACCTTCCTGAGCTCCATCTTATTTTTATCCAACTGGCTTCTTGATAGCACTGCTTGCAGGTCTAAAAGACATCTTGAAGCATGCTTTGGCCAATACAGAACTCTTCATTTTCTCCACTGAAATAAAGCCTTTCCTCCCTTGGTCTTGCTGTCACTGAAAATGGTAGCAAAATTTCTCCAGTTGCTCAAGCCCAACACCTGGGAGTCATCCATGATTCATCCCTTTCCCTTTTATTCCCATTTAATTAATCACCAAAACCTGTTGTTTCTATCCACAAAATAGATCCTACTGCCATTCACATCACTCCATCTCCATAGCTGTCAGTCTTGTCCAAAGGCACCATCATTTCTCAGCTGGCCCATGGTGATAGCCACCATGATTCTCCCTGCTCAGACCTGGCTCTGCTATAATTCTTATGTAAATCAGACCAAGTCAGTACTCTGTGCAGATCCCATTAAAGGCTTCAATGCTATTTAGAATTAAATCCAAAGTTCTTACTTTGGCAAATGAGAACCCATCTAACCCTCTAATCTCACACTGAATCCTGGGGGCTGTGTGACCTTTATAAATGATCCAAGCTCTTTGTGCCTCAGTTTGCTCACCTAAAAAATAGGAATAATTAAAGTATCTGCCCTATATGGTTGTTGTGAGTAAAGCTCTTAGAACTATGACTGGCACGTGGCCAAAAACTCAGTAAATGTTACCATTATTATTACTTTTCTGCCTTATTCCAACTGAAAGGCTAGCTCCTTCTTATCCTTCAGACCTCTGCTAAAATATTTTCTCCTCAGGAAGCCTTTCCCTTAGCAGCTAATGTCTCCCAAATCACTAGCATGCCATTTTGCTTCCTTTAGAGTTCTTGTTAATATATGAAATAATTTGGCTTATTGTTGATTGTTGGATATGATTTCATGTTTTTCATGATCTTATTCTTTCTATTTTTTGATGTATCCCTAGTATCTAGCACACTATCTGGCACATGGTAGGCACTTGATAGATTTTTATCAAGTGAGTAAATGGATAAATGTCTAAAATAGTGGAGGGAGAAATCAAGTAAGAAGTGTTTATTTTGTGTAACGACAATGGGAGGGATGCAGAGAAGTCAAATTTTAGAGACATTTCTGAGAGAGAATGTGAGAATCTTTAAATAAATAAGAACTTACTGAGAACTTGGCATACGTTAGACCAGGGGTTCTCAAATATTAAGCATGCCTCAGCATCCCCGGGGAGGCTTGTTAAAACAGCTCACAGGGCCCTACCCTCAAAGATTTTGATTCAGTAAGTCTGAAGTGGGGCCTAAGAATCTGCATTTCTGGCAAGTTCTCAGGTGCTATGGAGGCTGCTGGCCCAGCAACCATACTCTAAGAACCATTGTCCTAGACTGAAAGAAGTAGAAGAAATACTTGAATTTTATTAAATAATCTGAATTAAAATAGTTTTTATTACCAGTTTTTATTTTATTTTTTTTAAAGATTTTTTATTTATTCATTTGACACAGAGAGAGAGATCACAAGTAGGCAGAGAGGCAGGCAGAGGGAGAGGGGCAAGCAGGCTCTCCGCTGAGCAGAGAGCCCGATGCGGAGCTCGATCCCAGGATCCTGGGATCATGACCTGAGCCGAAGGCAGAGGCTTAACCCCCTGAGCCACCCAGGCACCCTTTTATTACCAGTTTTTAAATGATCTCTTTAAGACAATAGAGGGAAACCTACTGAGTGGGCAAAAAATAAGATATAAATCAGAAATTCTGAGTGGATACACAGTTGACCCTTGAAGAATGCAGTAGGGGTACTGACTGCCCTCCTACTCCTCAGTCAAAAATCCGTGGAATAACTTTTGACTCACCAACAATTTAACTACTAATAGCCTACTATTTTTTATTTTTAAAGATTCATCCGTTCATTTTAGAGAGAGAGAGCTCATGAGCACACATGCACACAAGATGGGGGAGGCGTAAAGAGAGAGGGAGAGAGAGAATCCCAAGCAGAATCCACATTGAGTGTGAAACCCAACATGGGGCTTGATTTCATAACCTGGACACCACTACCCCAGCCAAAATGAAGAGTTGGACGCTTAACTGAGTCAGCCAGTCCCTCGCCCCAATAGTCTACTATTGACTGGAAGCCTTACTGATAACATAAAGAGCTGATTACCATATATTTTGTATATTATATACAATATACTGTATTCTTAGAACAACATAAGCAGGAGAAAAGAAAATGCTATAAAGAAAATCAAAAGAAAGAGAGAATACATTGACAATATTGTAGCATATTTATGTAGCATATTTATGACAATATTGTAGCATATTTATTGTAGCATATAAAATTATGTGCCATAATTTTACATCATCTGTTTATAAGATAAATCGCCTGTCAGTACCTATATCAATATTGTCCAATATATTTATTTTAAAAAAATCATATACAGGTCAAGCCAATGTTGCTTAAGGGTCAACTGTATTGACACCAAAAAGTCACTAGCCTTTACTGATGTTAAAGTACCGGATGGCAAAGGGGTTTTAATTATTATGAACCCTAAAACTAAATAATGTGATAACTAACTCTGATTGAACTTTTAATTGGCCCCGATTTCAGAACTGGTCCAAAATTCTGTCATTTTTGTAGCTACAAAGATGTTATCTTCATCTGAACAAAAATGCCAATGTATCTTCTGGAGGTCATTGACTTGAGCTTACATGTAGCCATATATTCAGGTTATATTTTTCTTCTCCCTTACATGAGGCCATAGCCAAGGGCACAGGCTGGCAAACTATGGCCAGCAGACCAAATCCATCTTGCCATCTATTTTTGGAAATAAAGTTTTATTGGAAAACAGCAACACTCATTTGTTTATATATTGTCTAGGGCTGTTTTCACATTATAACGGCAGAGTTGAGTAGTGGTGACAGAGACCTTATGATCCACAGAGCCTGAAACAATTACTATAAGGAATTATATAGAAAAGTCTTGCTAGTTCCTGACTAACAGGCATCAATTCTGGACAAACATGCTGGTTTGCTCCTCATTGTACTTCCTTTTGCTCAGAAGTCCAGATTTAATTCAAATACTGTAGATTCTCTGTAATCTCTATTACACATATCTTTTATATAACTAAGTCAAGTGGACAATGGCTAGCACAGAATCTAATAATCCTGTAATATATGGCTATTTTGCATGGAAAATATAAACTTTAAGGAAAAGAAATGTCTTTGTTTAAAATATACTGGGATGCCTGGGTGGCTCAGTTGGTTAAGCAACTGCCTTCAGCTCAGGTCGTGATCCCAGGGTCCTGGATTGAGTCCCACATCAGGCTCCCTGCTCAGTGGGGAGCCTGCTTCTCCCTCTCTCTCTCTGCTGCTCCCTCTGCTTGTCCCCCCCCCCTCTGTCAAATAAATAAATAAAATCTTTAAAAAAAATACTGTACTATAAGGTCCTCTAAATCACATTCATAAACAGAGGGCACATGGACACAATAATGTTAAAGAAACCAATTTTCTGATACTTCCTTATTTACTCTTTTTAAAAATTGGTCTATGTAAGAAAAAGCTGTGGTTCCGTTCTCTTTCCCCACCTCCCTAATGTAATCAACTTTTCCTCACTTTATAAAAGTTTGCCTCCCAGTCACCTTGATATTCACACTGGTGCATTTTCCCTGCAGTATAAAAATCTCTTGAGTGCCAAACAAAAGGACAAGTAGAGAACACATTGTACCTGAAGGAGAAGCCCTTGAAAACAAAGTAAAGCAGATCCAGAAAAGAAATATTGAAAGCAGACAGGTCTTATTTCATCTATTTGTCCACTAGCACACAAACCATATAGCTGTTTCCATGTTTGTCCACATGTCTATCTTAGAATTAAATAGTGAGATGAGCATCAGACTGACACATATTAACATACTTATTTGAATTGAATTGAAACAAATAAAATAGATTTTTTCCATTTAGAAAACAAGTTGGATTGATTAATTTGATAATAAGAATTGGCTTTGACAATTAGGTTATAGGGCAGCCATTTTCCATAACTGAACAAACTAAATCTATTAATTTTTGATATTTAAATATTTTAAATAGGCCAAAAACATGTAGGCTTTGAAATTATTGAAAATTATTGAAAAATTATTGAAAAGCAGGATAATGAATTTTACACATCAAATTAAAAATGTATGAGGGAATCCCAAATTCTTTTAGAGTATATTTGAGGAAAGAAAAGAAGGAAGGAAGGAAGACAGGAAGGAAGGGAGGGAAGAAGAAAGAAAAGAGAAAAGAAAAGGAAGAAAGAAGGAAAGAAAACCACTGACTAATGGATGAAGATAATGGATAAAGATGAAGCCCTATGATATAAAGTCTGAATGTCCTTGGTGAGATGAAGGGAGAGTCCATGGCTCTGCACAAGAAGTGAGAAGGAACTAGAATTGCTGGAGTCCTCAAGGCCGGTCGGACTAGGCTGGAGATCTGAGAGAAGAGAAGGGACCCAGCTACCTGACAGGTACCTGGCGACTTAATAGGAGGCCAAGGAAAATTCTTCAGGGCAACTGCAGATAAGACTCTTAAGAACAGAATATTCAACTTGATGTCAAATACACAATTTTAAGTTGTTTCTGGCTACAACATATTTTTCTCTTTCCTTGTTCCATACTTTTAATATTTTGAAAAGTTTACTAAAACATTGCCTTAAGTTAACACTTAGGGAAATAAAGATCTTATAATGCCCAGTGAGGCAATGAAATACCAAAAAGGGGCAAAACATACAGAAGGGAAAAGAGAGAGGGAAATGAGAAATCAGCAAAGGCAAGAGCCAGGAGTAAAGAGAAAGCTACAAGCTATACAAGCCTCCACCTCTTGCTGCCTCCCCCATTCCTCCCTTCAAGGATTCCTAGAATGCTGAGAAAGGATTCGGACTAATTTCACTTTTATCTTGAAAACCAAGATGGGCCCAATAAGCGAGTCCTCTCATAAATGAAAGCTACAAATAAATTGGCAGTGACCTACATTTCAGATTTTAAATCTTTATTGAAAAAAATTATTTTCTCTATAAAAATCTATTTAGAGAATCTATACTGGACAAACAATCTCTCCATTCTATTTTTCTATTTTACTGCAGCTAGAGCATACAGAAGAAAATATTTTTCTATTTGATCGAGGATAGGTGACTACCAAGGGCCAGGATTTGTATTTAAAATCAGATCTCTGTGACTCCAAAGTGACCTACCTATAATAAGATAGGCATAATTCTGGCCTAAAGAGTTTGGACTCTAAGTATAGTGATGTTTCTGAGCTCCTTTAATAATAATTAAATAAATAAATAAATAAATAAATAAATAAATAAATAAATAAATATTTTAAATTAAATATCCTTATTAAACGAACTGAATTATAAAGTACAAAAAAGTTTTGTATTATATAACAGAAACAAAGGTTTGTTTTTGAGTTCAAAAATAATATTTAAAGTCTAATACAATATATAAGTTGTTGAAAGAACTTACTAGATCCAAGATGGAGCCACTCCTGCTCAGTGGGCTACATCAGACACTCAGATAACTTTCATGTCCCTGTAAATGCTCCTCTTGACCAGAAACACACATTGCTCCAGTTGGCCAAAGCCAAGCCACATCTGTGCTCTATACTTATTATTTTCTTGTTTCTTTTCATCCCAAACAAGGTTGACTATGTGGCCCCAGCCCATATTTTCTATTTGTCTCTTCCTTGTTCTTTATTCTTTATCCTATAAAACCTTCCTGCCTCCCACCCCATTTTGCAAAATGGAGATTGTCCATTTCATGATGTGTTAAATAACCTTTGCTTTTATCAACTAAATAGTGTAATTTAATAATTTTTTAAACAAAATGTATGAGAGATACAAAGTACTCTTGGAAAATAGATGTTCTGATAAAATATTTTTAGTTTTCAAATCCTAGTGTGATGTTGGACGAACAAGGTAGTATTCTGGGACTAGACAAAGGAAAGAAAAGAAAATATGCTAACAACAGCTTTAGGTTAAAGACTTTCCTTATTATAACTCTTAGAAATGGCTCTGTACCCATACTGTGCATATTTCAACGCACATCTGTGGTTTGTTCTCCCAGCATTTTGACTCTAAAAATAGATGGCTCCACTGGAAGATTGCCAAGGTAATCATCAAAAGAGCTAGAGCCTAACAGAGAGTGGGACCAGTACAAAGACAACCAGGGTTATGGGTGATTGGGGGTAAAATTCAGAAACCATCTGGTTAAGTCTTGGCATAAATGCAATAAAGGTCAAACCACACCTTAGGATATTTGAAACCAAACAAAAGAAAGGACGATTTTGTATTCAGAAACAATAAAACATTTCTAAAATATAGACGGTCTGGGGATTCCACAGGCATGGTGGCAAGCAAGTTACAACACAATGAATCATACCTTAATCATGTGTTACATACTGGAATTCTATTATGTTAGCCGTTGATTCACTCGACATAACATTCGCTTCCCATTTGTTACGTGCCAGCTTAAGCATAGGTGCTCTAACACACAGGAGGAGAGTAATACTAATTTACAGACCATCTAATGTCACGAATACCTTGGACCACTTCACTGATTCCTCATAACTACCTGCCAACTATGAAGCCTCAGAGATAACGTGCCCCAAGAGACAAGCTTGAACGTGTCAGAGCTGCTTCAAACCTCTGTCCCTGTTTCCCGTGACCCACCACTTCCCCTAAGAGGAGAAAGAGAAGAAAGGAACAAGAAAGACACACTCCCTGCTCTGAAGGACTTTGGACACAAGAACACAAAATACTATCTTTTTATAAATGACTATAATATTAGCTTCACAAGGGAGGCTGCAAGCGGCAGGGGTGTTCGTCCCCTGCTTGCCTACGGCTGGGCTTTCAGCTAAGCCTCGAAGGATGAGTCGGACTCACCCAGGCAGAAAGAAAAGCAACTTAAATTCCAAAATTAATCATAAAACTATGATTTCTTGGACTTAAAAAAAAGGAACATGACTCAAATAGAATCACTGAAGTCAGTTGTTCTTTGTAACTCCTCTGGTTCCTTAATATTTCAAACTCCTTCTCCACACACACACACACACACACACACACACACACACACACACGTGCGCATGCATACACCCCAAAACAGTAAGAGAATAAGTATATAAAATATAAAAATTCTATATCTATAGTCCAGAAACAATATTACATAAAGATTTAACCAAAAATTTTGGGGAAATAATCCATGTTTTGACAGAGAAGAAGGGGAACAGTAGGCATTTGCTGAGTCATTCAGACCTTTCAAGATATAATTCTGAGGAGTCTGAATCAGAAAGTGAGGTTTTAAAGCAGGGGTTGAATACTGAGGAGGCCCCATGCTCCTCCACAGTGAAAAACAGGTGCATTTACTACCCAGGGACACATGCAAGGTGATGAAGAACAGATCATCAGCTCTCACTGAAATGTAAAGAGTGCCTCCCTACACATTCCACCACCTCTTTCTTTACTTTTGAAAGCATGGATTCCCAGTTCTGTTTGCTTTTCTATGCTGGGAGATCCTTCACAAACCATTGCCTTTTCATATTCATGGAGCATCTTGCTTAAATTATCTGAAGCTCAGGTGTGTGCAAAAGGTCACAGTACACATAAAGAACAATGAACCTGGGATAGAAGTACATGAGGCAAAGGCTGAAAAATAAACTGATGTCATAACCTTGAGCAATGATTCCCACCAAAATGTGATCAAGACATTTGCTTCCTAAATTTTATAATAATTTGTTTAAAAAGAAAAATCAAAGCTAGTGTTTACTTTAGTCTTATTTAGGGAAATTATATAATAGCTTTGAAAAGAATATAGCAGTTCTAAAACTTCTATTCAAAAATAATAAAGCACTGACATCAATTGCTGACAGAAAATAAGAGCAGGAAACTAGCTTTCTGGCATGTTTTCTCAACTAGGGACCTCAAGATAAGCTGCTGGAAAAAAAAATCAGTTTTTAGAGAACATAGACAAAGCTAAAGGGAATTAATAAATAATTTACAATATTCCAGAGGGGGAAAGAAGTATCTTACATCCAATCCTTCACTTCAGGAATTTTAAAAACTTCACAGTATAAACAACATGCAAAATTAAATTTTTAACCTCTAATTTATTCCAGGAATATTTTCTTATTTTACAAAATTGCTGTTATCTTCCCAGGAGAAACCTATATTCACTGGGAAAAGTTAGCACATCTCAAATAGAGTAAGAGTGGATAAAATGTCCTGAAATAGATAATACTATTTATAATGGGTTTTATATATCAGATGACCCTATACAAGTAACAAGTAGTAAGAATGTGCTAGTTACAGATTTCTGGAAATTTTTAGTGAGAGGAAGATTTGTTTGTTGGCCTATCTCCTAAATGGGGAAAGCAATCACTTTCTAGATTTATCCTCTTAAATTTAAAAAGATGTATTGTGACCTCTGATTATTGAAAAGGAAAATTAATTCTTAATTTTGGATAAAGATTCCAATGACCTTTCCCATCTCCAAATATGTACCTCCCTCTATTCCTGAGGACTGAGAAACAGTGAGAGAAAGGCCTAGAATAGGTGTAGGCCAGAATTGAGAAACAAAGGGTAGCAAGGACGGAAAGAAGAAATGATGAAAAGAATTAGTGAGTAAACAAGGTTACAGAGCAGAGTTCTTTAAGCAAGATGCAAATTTTGAAGTACTTAATTATTCTGCTCAGCAAAACCCAGGTTTTCCCTAATGTGGTGGATTGTGTTTGGGGCTAGACGTTTTCAGGTAATATGAGCCACAAGACCAGGCCCCACTGATATCAGTAGGACACAGAGCACACCACAAATGTCTATAAACAGAAAAAGATCAAGTGTAAATGAATTTCTAGAGCAGATGTGAAAGGAATAAAGGAGATTCAAAAGAGTGTGTTGAGAAAGGGTAAGGCTGTTTTACTTTTAAGAAGGAATAGAGTGATGGAGAAAGGTCAGTGGGTAGTGGGGCCTGAGGAATCACACAGGGGTTCCCTTGTGTCAGAGATCTGAGTTGTGTAAGGACCTATCCCACCCTGACGACACTCTTCCAATCTCTAGTCCTTCCTCTTCCGCTTTTCCTCTCTACCTTCTTGCCTCTTTCTCCTCCCTCTCCAAGAATGCTCAGATCCTTGTCTATGTAGTAGGGGGTGACTCTGGATTTATGGCATCTGAAGATATAGAATGCGAATTTATTGGGGCATCTAAAATAATTAGGGAGTAAATATGATTTTATACACACACACACACACACACACACACACGAAAAAGAAAAGAAAAAGATAATGAGTTCATTAAAGAAAGAGTAGAAGAGATCTCTCGAGGTCAGTTACATCCTGTTGCCTATTCCGTTATCTCTCAGAAACCTCTGGCATATGAAGAAAGAACTGAGAGAAGAGGGTCCACTCAGAGAAGCTCCAGAGGTGAGAAAACATATGCAAAAGATAAGATATTTCTATCCTTCTTGAAAATACAAGGCTTGTGCTCCCATACCAAGAAAACTGTAAGCTGATGGCACTGAGACCCTGCAAAAATTTGATTCTATGTTATCTCTCCAATAGTTCTTTGAGGAAAAAAAAAAAAAGATGTAGTCTTTGGGTCTTTCTTACAAAATATTAACTTCCTGCTATGCATGCACATTATCGCACATGTGCCTTATTGTACATATTCTGTGAGACAAAACTCTGTCAGATATTAAATTAATAGAAAATGCAAGAGCGAGATGAGAGTAGATGAAAGATTATGAAGTACATGGTAGCCTACGAAGTTAAGTGCTTTTAGTTCACTGCAGTTTCCTATAAATTCTTGATAGGTATAGTCTCTTTAATGACTGCAGGTTTCTAGAATATTAATTCATTGCAAATGTTGATAGTTTTTTTTAAGAGTGAGAGAGCGAGAAAGAGAGAGAGAGAGAGCATGTGTGGGGTGGGGGTAGGGGCCGAGGGACAGAGAGAGTCCCAAACAGGCTTCATGCCCAGCATAGATCCTGAGGTGCGGCTCTACCAGGAAGGTAAGATCCTGACCACAGCTGAAATCAAGAGTCAGACGCTCAAGCGAGTGAGCCACCCAGGAGCCCCACAAATGTTGATTGTTTAAACTTTTGCCTCAAGAATGTGAAACAGAGCACCTGGGTGGCTCAGTGGGTTAAAGCCTCTGCCTTCAGCTCAGGTCACGATCTCAGGGTTCTGGGATCGAGCCCCGCATCGCTTCCTCCTCTCTCTCTCTGCCTGCCTCTCAGCCTACTTGTGATCTCTGTCTCTCTGTCAAATAAGTAAATAACAAAAAAAAAAAATCTTTAAGAAAAAGAAAGAAAAGATCATGAGTTTACTTGTTGGCAAAAGGTAAATAAATAAGTGTTGTGCTCATCGGTTGTTTTTCCTGTGTGTTCTCTTTTGTTGTAGCAGCTTTATAATACATTTTAATACATTATAATGTAATATAACATCTGGTATACATTATACCTTAGTACCCTGTATACACGACATTATACTGTATGTATGTATACTGTATACATTATAATACATTATAATATAATGTAAAATCTAGTCTTACTAATTTATATTTCCAGTAATTTTTGCTTTTATTTACATTTATTTTTATTTATATTTTAAATAAAAAATATTTAAGTCATTTAGTTAATGCTCCCCACCCCAAATCCATTGGGATTCTCATTAAAATTGATTAAATATATATTAACTTGAAAAGGGTTGGCATTTTCATGACATTAAACCTTTCTGTCCAGGAACATGTGTGCTTTTTTCCTTTATTTAGGTTGTTTGGTTTAAAACTATATTTTTATAAAATGTGGTAACTCCTCTATATAGGTTATGTCCTAACCCAATTTCTTTATACAAGACAAATACCAGTTAAATGAATAGGAAGGACAGATGTAAAAGGCTTTAAAACAGGCTTTTAAAAAGAAAAGGGGGGGGCAGTTTAAGGCATTGGTAGTGGATACAGATGAGAAAGCAAAGAAGCAGCTGAGAGACTGCCCACAGATTCTGGCAATGTGAGCACTGGGGGCTTTCTGGGCATTGCTAGAGGCTGGCAAACCACAGTTTACTCTCCCCTTCCAGCCCTGGCTTCTTCTAAACCCTTAGTGATTTCAGAACTTCTGGCTCCAGCTCTTCTGATTTTTCCAGGGGTAGAATGACTTTTGGCATCTGAGGGATTTAAGGTGAAATTTTATTATCAAAAGGGCATGTTCCCATCATGGGGAAAGCCAGTGTCATTCACCCAGTCTTTGGACTCCAACTCAGCTGCCTAAGAATGGGCCTTGGGCCTGGAGCACTGCTCACTGGGAAATACAGAGCCCACAAGGCCTGTGCTGGTCTTACTGCCTTGTGTGGGACTATCCTTCCTGTGTCAGATGCAGTGAATGCCCCCTTGTCTTGGCTTAAAGTGTGTGCACCTTATGGCACCTGGCCAACCCCACTGTTTTACCTGTCCTTCCAAGGGGAAGGGGCACAGGGTCCCTTTCACTGAGGCACAAGAGGGGTAAGCAAGGGGGATCGACACCCACTACCGAAGCTGAGTTTGCTCTCTCTTCTCTGAAAAGGAAGTGCTGTTCCATGTACTGCTTGACTGCACTGTGTTTCTTCTCCTGAAGACTCTGACACCAAGCTGCAATGGGCAGAAGTGCTTAGAATCTTCCTCTGAGGTTGTTAACCAGTACTCAGTACTCGGGCTGACATCTATCAAAACAATGTAAGCATTAACCTTTTGGCAGTAGCTTCTGCTACTTCAGTTTGATATTTATAACCATAGACTGACTCTCACTGAAGGAGGCAGTGATAGCAATGGACTGAGAAAGATAGCAAGGAGGGGCCCCTGGGTGGCTCAGTCAGTTAAGCATCTGCCTCTTGATCTCAGCTCAGGTCATATTCTCAGAGTTGTGAGAGTAAGCCCCATATTGGTCTCCACACTCTGTGGGGAGTCTGCTTGTCCCTCTCCCTCTGCTCCTCCCTGCTGCTCATGCTGTCTCTCTCTAAAATAAATAAATAAAGTCTTAAAAAAAGAAAAAAATAGAACAGAAAGGCACCAAGGAATGCAGAGTTGTTTAGAACAGGTTATTATTACTGATGGAAGATCTGGAGTTGATAACCCACAGGCCGACCCTCCACCCCCCACTTTCTTCCCAGATATACACATACACTAATATCCCAAGTCCCATTCTATCATTTCGAGAAAAGTTTAATGCCACTCTACCAAGTCAACCATATAAGATTCTCCTCTGAAAAAATAACACTTTGTGTTATTTTCAGAAATATTTCTTTCATATACTGAAAAGAGGTTATTGGTTTCTCTATTCACTGGAATATGAAATGAAGCCTGCTTTATAATTACAGTGACTTTTTTAAGGAATAAAGGACATAGTCCAATTGATAATAAATATAAGGGAGAGAGATTGACTACAGAAGACAACAATAGGCAGATAATAAAATGTTAAATATACTTTGACCTAGAAATACCCTTTATTTATAAACTCTACACAATGATTCTGAATTTTTAGATGGTGTTCTCTGGAGACATGTCAACCTAACCTCAAGGCCTTTACCTCGGTATTTTCTAAAAGGGAAGAAAGATTATCCAAATGCCTGAATAAGTCTCTAACAGAACATGCTGATAAAAAGAGCCATGTCAGAATGAAAAATGTAGAGGATAAATAAAGCAGATGAACAGTGCCCACTGAGTGAGATAACAGAAGACTTAATAAAATGAGGAGCACCACAGGACCTGTCTCCAAGCTTGTGAATTTGAACAGGATATCGAATGATCTACAGCTATCCGAGGGATCTCTCTCAGCCTGTTGAAGCCAGGCAATAAAAGAGTGACTTCACACACAATCTCCTGTGTTACAGTATCAGAAGTCACACATCAGATATGAAAGGCAAAAAATGATGGCGGAAACATAGCCACCTGGGAAATCTCTCGTGGGACAGAAATCTTACAGGCATGTCTCACCCTGGCCTTCATGGCTCAGGTAGTGGATTGGAGAGTAACAAGTTGTGTGTTCTAAAGGTGCACCATCTTGTCTGTAAGGTCAAAGGAAAAAGAAGATAAGAAAATTACCTATTTAGAGTGGAATGGAACAGTTCTAGATGGAATGTCCTGCATTAATAAATACTTTCTGGGGCACCTGGGTGGCTCGGTGGGTTAAAGCTTCTGCCTTCAGCTCAGGTCATGATTTCAGGGTCCTGGGATCGAGCCCTGCATCGGGCTCTCTGCTCAGCAGGGAGCCTGCTTCCCACTCTCCCTCTGCCTGCCTCTCTGCCTACTTGTGATCTCTCTCTCTCAAATAAATAAATAAAATCTTTAAAAAAATAAATAAGTACTTTCTTAGGTAATCGATGTATGGTCTTCAAGGTTGATGAATGAAAAGTAGTTTGTGAGAAGCTCCAGCATAACTGAATGTTTGCTGGGCCCATTCAGTATTTAAAAAGCTGGGCTAGCAAAGGAAAACAAGGCTATGCGAGAAATTTCCTGTATGATGTTACAGCCTCCAAAACCTCCATGTTAAGTTCATATTGATAAGCAACCAATGGGAGTGGAGAGAAATTTTTTAATAACTTTCCTCTGTTCATGACTCCATTGAAGTGCCCTTGGCTCTGCTATTTGATCACTTTTCTCAATATTTTGAGCAACATAGGGGCTAGGAATCTATCACAGACACAACTTTGGCTATCAGCCACTGAGCCCTGAAATGTTGCAGAAGGGATAACGCAAGTGAGCTTCTTCAGTTAGCCAGAGGGACTCAGGTCTTTGATATGCGAGGATGGAGTCCTCCAAGAATGTTGTCATCGGTTGGCAGGATGGTACTGAGACACATTCAAGTGGAGGGAAGTTGCATACAAATTATCGTATAGGTAAGAAGTGACTGTAAGTAGGGTTTTAAGAATAAATGAAAATGTTTAAATGCAATGAAGTAAAATTGATGAACTAATTAAAATAATACAAGCACCATGGACTTTGCCTAGGACATCACCTTATGTTCTGAAATTCATTTATCACTCTGCTAGTTTTTATACTTGTTTATAATTAGGAGCAGAGACAGAATCTTTTCTCACCAATGTATGGTGAGTGTAGCCATGTAAGTCAATGTCACCATGTAAGAGCATCTGGCCACTCAGACAGTGTCAATGTCAGTAGGTCTCCAGTCAGGATTGCTGCTAAATCAGAACACAAGGGAACCAAAAAACAATGGTTGGCAATGAGTAAATTTTCTCCTGTATCCAAAGTTACACTATTAGTGAGTGACCAGACTGAAACTCATGAATCAAGTTCCTGACTCTAATCCAATGGAAATCTGGTAATGTACCTCTTATGATGCACAAATGATAACTTTATATAAGACAGGGATCATTTCTATGTAGATGCATTTCTATTAACTAATCTGGTTCCTTGTAGGGACGTCTGGGTGGCTCAGCTGGTTAGTTGGCTGCCTTTGGCTCAGGTCATGATTCTGGGGTCCTGAGATCAAGTCCCACATTGGGTTCCCTGCTCAGCAGGGAGACTGCTTCCCCCTCTATCTGCTGATCCCCCTGCCTGTGCTCTCTTTCTCTCTAGCAAAAATATAAAAAAATAATAATCTGGTTCCCTGTATTTTAACATAAAAATTTTATTAATTTTTGCTTTAACTAAATGCACAGTAAAACTGCATGACAAAAAGGTATTAATACTCCCTTACATTAAAAAGCATAGGTAGAAAGGGCCAATACAACCAGCCAAAAACTTCCACTGCATTTTTATTTGTTTTGTTTTTAAGATAGAATGACCCTCTCCTGGTAGGCAGACATTCACCATGGGAGTCCAGAATTAGAAAGGAAAATTGCTTTATAATAGTCTAAACGGGACCCAAATGTTAATGCCTGAGATTGCTTTTGCTCAGTTGCTCATAAATATGAGTATTTATGCTGTGTTGGTTAATCTTTTATGATCCAGCAGTCCTTTAGTAGTTATCTTGAAAATACAAAGTATAATGATGCTAAAAATGCAAGAAGTGTCTAAATATGTATTCCTACACTTTAAGTAAAATAAAAAGAGAAGTAAACCATCATGGTAGGTTAGTGGAATGACACTTAAATTAAAATGCAAATATTTAAATAAAACTAAATACAGCATAATATGTAGTTTGGTGTTAAAGTAAAAATATGAGTGACTTAATTTTCTTCTTAGAACAGTTCTATGGGTACAACATTCACTGTATGATAATAGATCAAACCCTATAGGAAGAAGAAGAGATTCAGAAAAAATACCTTCCCTTTCTTTATCAAAACACATATAACAAGTTTGTTTAAACTCTAGGTGTGTGAATTTTTCAATAAATAGAATAAAGAAGATGAGAATTTGTCTTTGATCAATACAAATGTGTGACAGTTAATTATTGTTCCATTTTTTAAAAATTCATAGTTCATACAAGTATGAAGTTTCATGAGAAAGGTAAGAAAACTTAACTGTACTTTGCTGGCATGGAATCTGTTAGCAAGGGGTTATCTCACCTGGGAACAGGTAAGGGATGCATGTGTATATGTGCATAGATATACAGATATAATGGTACATAGTTATATTTATGAAACATGTTTATATTTGTAAAAAGTGTATTTATATAGTAATAGAATATGCTTATTTCCTACATTCATGCACATATGTAAAGATATATATTATGTTACATACACATGTATGTATGTGTTAGTTTGGGCTATGCAATATCTGAATGCCATGTTTCAACAGAAGCTCGCCTACCATCAAGTCAAAAAGTGCCAGATTCTTGCTTTCTTTGCCACCCTTGAAGTGAGGGTGTTACCATGAAGAAAAGACCTTACCAGTCAGCTCCACCAACCCAAACTTTGCATCAAGAGTTAGTGATCTAAAGAAGTGGAGACGGCACCATTGTTCTGTGGCAGCAACTGCGATTTTTGCAGGATCAAGTTCCTGAAGACCCAGGGTCATTAGTGTCTTAGACCGGTGGCCACAATGCACTTGGCATTTAGTGGCAGTCTTGTGCTTGCCACCCCAGCTCTGCAGCCTGATTTGGAGCATGATTTCAGGCTATGTATCCTTCAAGCCTGGATGTCAGGCCCTCCTAGACATTCTGTAAACTCAAACTGATAAAACATTTGGTTTTTCACTAAATCAGCTCTAGTTAGGTTCGTCAGCTGCCTCTAAGAAAACTTGCTGATGAATTATAGAAGGAGTAACCAGAGTGATTAATGTGGAGAAAAAAGAAGAAATGACAAAGTTCAGCTAGCTATTTGGCAAGTGAATGGAGCCACAGGAGAGGAAGGGGAGTGATTTCCAGTGGTGGTAAGAGGGGCTCAGATGAGGAAGAGAAGACACATCCACACATCACCTGGATTTTCTGCTGTGATCACCTTGCAGTGAATTTATTTATTTATTTATTTATTTATTTATTTATTTATTTATTTATTTATTTATTTATTTATTTAAGGAAGGGAGAGAGAGAGAGAGGGAAGGGCCATGGACAGGAAAGGGGCAGAGAAAGAATCTTAAGCAGGCTCCATGCCCAGCACAGGGTCCAAAGTGGGGCTTGATTTCACAACCCTGAGATCATGGCCTGAGCCAAAATCAAGAGTCGAATGCTTAGCCCACTGAGCAACCCAGGTGTCCTGCAGTGAAATTTTTACATCTGAAATACCCATTCATGGGAGGAGATGGTCAGTGAAAATGGAAGTCTGGAACCCATGATTCTAGCAAGTTCTTGTGAGGATGGAAACTTGGAAGGACTAGGCATATGCTTGTCAAGAAAAGAAGGGGAATTACGTCCACGGTAATGAAAGCCATAACCTTTCCTCTTTATATATTCCTAATATAGTAAGTCAGGTTATTTCTCATTTGTTAGAAGTATGCTCACATTCTTCTCTGGACAAAATGCCATGAAAATGCCACTGATGATGTTGATCTAAGAGAATTCTGTGAGAACACAGTGAGGTCTGTCTCACACCTGCAGTCTCTGACCCCAACCAGCTCTTCCTCTGCATACCTACTGTCTAACTCCTAACCATCTTCAAGTCCTTTCCTGAATCTCACCTCCCATCAGAACCACTCTGATCCAACTACTTAATGCTCCCACCTGCTCCCCATCTAATATTTTTAGGGTTTACTAATACATTACATTTACTTATTGTCTGTCTCCCCTATGAGAACGTAAGCACCAAAGGGGAAGTGATTGTTGTTTTCCTTGTGTGCCCCAAACTCCTAAAATAGTTGTTGGCACATAACAGGACCTCAATAAACACTTGTTCAGTGAATAATGGATATAGCTGGGGTGAAATAAATAAGAAGCAGCGTGACCGAGATAAGACTGTTGAGATGACAAAAAGTCTCCAAGGCCACATGAAAGCTTTAGATTTTATTCTGAGTGAGATGTGAAGTCACTAGATGTGGCTGAGTATAGACTACCTGGATCTGACAGGTCAAGGGGAAAGAGCCAATAGAGCAGTTGAACTTACCAAGGGATTGTGATTAATGGATCAGAGCCTCAGAGGTCATTAATTAGGGATCCACATGTTCAGGTGGCCTTGGTCAGAAGAAGGCATAGGTACACAATAAGTAAAGATGATTCTACATACAAACAACAAACTAGCTATCTCTTATGGTGTTTATTATCAGTCACCATTTTTTGGGTGGGGTAAATTACACTCTCCTGACAGTTATAATATATTTGTTTTAGAAATTACCTTAATTATGAACATGGTAGTCATTTTTTCTGAGCCGAGAATGAAGTAAATAGTTTAGAAAATACTTTTTCTAATCTACAAATTTACTTATTCATGGTCTTCTAAAGGCATCAAAATTAAATCACATTTAGTGTTACATTTACACTAAAGAGTACGGCAGAAAGAAAATGAAGAGCGTTTTAGAGGGTATCCAAGGGGCCACCTTAGTTAGATTGTTACACTGACTGCAAAGGTGGATCAGACTATCAGGCTATGGTTTCAGATTCAGGGGTATGAACGTTACTCCAGGAATATATTCTCAATACACATGCAGTGTAACTAGAGGTATGCTTTAGGAAGATTAATAGGTTAGTGACTTGGAATTAAGCTGGAAACTGGATTTCAGCATGTTAATTCAGACATTCTGAGTACAATTTTGAAAAAAGGAGATTTGATATTTTGTATTATCAACTCCTGAGCCAGACCAACATTGGTTCAAATTGTAGTTCTATTACTTACCAGTTGTGTGGTCTTGGGTAAGCTACCAAATTGGCACATCATCTTTCTCATGTTTAAAATGCAGATAAATAATTACATTTTAGGAGGGATGATTCAAGGATTAAGGGAGTCAATAAAAAAAGCACTTAGAACAGGCCTGGTCCTTACTAAGTGCTATCTAGGTGTTAGTTATTATTGTTGCTACTATTTCTACCTCCTAGGGTAATATTAGACAGAAATATCTTCACACTATATTTCTACTGCATTCAGTCTCTTTAAAGGGATGGCCAACTGATATAAAATAATCCAATTATTGCTATAAACACTCAAGAAAACTGTGATATTTTAATGTATGTGTGTGTGTATATGTATATATAAATAAATTTAGAGAGACCGAGAGAGAACATGCATGTATGCACATGAGAGAGGGGAGAGGCAGAGGGAGACAGAGAGACAGAATCTCAAGCAGACTCCATGTTAACTGTGGAGCCCGATGTGGGGCTTGATCTCACAGCCCTGAGATCATGACCTGAGATGAAATCAAAAGTAGGATGCTCAATCGACTGAGCCATCCAAGCACCTGGAAAACCATATTTTGAAAAGCAACACTGACTAATATTTAGAAGGAGAAAAATTCGAAGTCATAATAGTCACTAATTTCATGATATGGCAAGATTATAAAATTTTATATAACTGATATGTTTATAGCAGTTTTGGTCATGGCTAAGATTCATAAAATGATTACAGTTTGAAAGACATTGTGCTATTTTACATTTGCCATATTCTCCTAGGAACTCCAGAGATGGGCATTTTTATTTTGCCATTTGCCTGAAGAGGAAAAAAAGCTTAAAGAAATTGGTAACTTGAATAAGGAATGAACCAATAGTAAGGATTTCAGACTGGATTTGAATGCAGGCATTCTGACCTCCATATTTGCACTGTGTTTTTGAAGTTATGACAGGCAACTGAAATGTATGGTGATCTACAAATTAAAAACAAAATGACTAATTTCCAGAAATTATGCCAAAAACTCTGTAACAAAGCAAAATATTCTTCATCAGATCTTCAGTAATTTGATAATGTATATTTCACCCAGGATCAATGGATAAAATAAAATCATAATCAAGAAGATGCTTTATAGAGTTCAAAACCCTAGAGACATGTTAGCATTCATTACCATTCTTGTGGATTCTTGGACTTGAGATTATGGAGTGTCTCAAAGCACAGATCAGATACTAGCTGAAACTAGGTTCTATTAACTCAAAACTTAGGGGCAGAAACTTATCAAAAACTTCTTTACATAAAATACTCATCTCATATAAGCTGTCTAATGGGATAGGTGATAAACTGCAAATGAAAGCTAAATTAAGACATTCATCTTTTAAAATAAATTCTTGTATTTGTTCATAAAACTTGTTCAGAAAATCCTTGAGTAATTTGGGTTCCAGGCAGCTGGGGAACCTATAAAGACCAAGACAGACTTTGTTCCTGGTGTTGGAGAGACTATGTTCTGATGAAGGAGGCAGAGGATAGATAGAGAGACAGAAAGACTAATAAACAACAACAAAAAATCATTCCTATGAAAGAAATAGTGAGGTGAGTCAGAGAATCCCCAACAGCAGAGTTAGGGAAAGTGACTTCAGACAGGGCAAGCCTAAAGGATCTATCTGAGGAAATAACATTCGAGCTGACTGAAAGATGAATAAAAACAAGGAAAAGGGTTCCAAGCACAGAAAACCTACAGAATTCATCAGCAGGCGCACATCTCCAAAGAAACAACGTAAATATTCCTTTCTCTCTCCTAACGTCTTCTGTATACTTCTAAATCTGTTTTCATTTTTATAAAATGCACTTCCTTCATGAACTTCCTTGACAGCATACACCACACACTCGTCTTCATAGCCCTGATAGTTCATACGACACCTTGACATAGTGGGTACTCAAAAAGATATTTGAGGACCACCTAAATAAACAGATGAATGAAGCATTAAAAAATAAATCTGGAAGATTTCCTAAAAGAAATTTTAAAACTTATGGTTCAGGGTGATGTTAGCAGAAATGGCAAAGTAAGGACTCCAAAAAGTCCCTCTTTAAAATCAATGAAAAACCTGATAAAATTTGTCAGAATCAACTTTTTCAGAACGTTGGGAATTAACCAAAGGCTTGCAGCAATGCAGGGAGTGTTTATCCAAGAAAAATGGCTAAATCTTCATAAGAAGAACAAACTTAATGACACTTTAACTTGCCCTATTCCCATCCCTCTCTCCATAGCTCCATGGTAGCCTTGAAAACCAATAGCCTATAATCACCTTGCAAACCAGCAGCTCAGCAGTTACCAGAGGGGACAGAGTGAGATTGGAACTCCTTCAATACCTCATTCCTAGAGAATTCTCATTATTTGAATTGTCTGGCAGTTCCCTCAAAGTCCCACTTATAAGACTATCTTTATCTGACCTGACTTGGAACTCACACAGTGGAAAAAGTCTTTCCCCCAGGGGTACTGGTTGGGAACCTTTAAGGATAATTAACTTTGCAGCTACCGGAGGCAATAGATAACAGTTTGGACAAACAACAGGCGAACCAAAAAGATTAAAATGAAGAGCTAGGGAATGAGCCTTCCTAGGGGCTTTAAAAGGTCCAAGGTATTCCTGGAAATATAAAAATGCATGCACTTGTGTAGGACGCACAAATGCCCACAGTCTCATTCAGGCTCAGGAAAGACCTGAGAAGGCTCTAAGGTCTGACCTATGGCTGACCTTGAGGTTTTGTGCAAGTGGGAAGTGAAAGTTAAGTCAGTGCTACCAACGACCTAGTTGAGTGTTGAAGGCATGCTCCAACATGCAAAAAAAATCCCCAACACGCAAACATGGGAGTCTTATTGGTTCTTAGTGTAAAGAAATCTTTGTCCAACTATTAGCTGAATACTAATCTAACCAAGCAGAAACATATGCGGAAACATATGATAATAATACAAAATGTATTATAATCAAACAAAATTTCCAGAATTAGTTAGTGAAAGTCAATAAACAAATACACAAACAAGGCTATGACAAGCAGCAACAGGAATAAACCCTGAGGAAACAGGAGAATCTGATTTCCAGAGTTGCCACATTATATAATTTAAAATGTACAGTTTTCAAAAAAAAATGCAAGACATGTAATGAGAAATATGCAATAATACATGGAACAAAAAAGCATAGATGATACAGAGAGAGGAAAAAAGCAACCAGTAGAAACTATCTCTGGAAAAACGCTGATGTTGGACTTATTAAAAAAAAAAGAAAAGAAAAAAGATTTTATTTTATTTTATTTTATTTTTAAAGATTTTATTTATTTATTTGACACAGAGAGAGAGATTACAAGTAGGCAGAGAGGCAGGCAGAGAGACAGGGAGAGGAGGAAGCAGGCTCCCTGCCGAGCAGAGAGCCCGATGCGGGCCTCGATCCCAGGACGCTGAGATCATGACCTGAGCCGAAAGCAGAGGCTTTAACCCACTGAGCCACCCAGGCACCCAAGAAAAAAGATTTTAAATAAGAGATTTTTAAATATGGTCAAAGACTTTAAGAAAAATTGTGTATAAAGAACAAAATAAAGAATATTGATAAAGAGATATAAATAATAAAGATAAGGACGGGGATGCCTGGGTGGCTCAGTTGGTTAAGCAGCTGCCTTCAGCTCAGGTCATGATCCCAGGGTCCTGGAATCGAGTACCGCATCAGGCCCCTTACTCAGTGGGGAGCCTGCTTCTCCCTCTGTCCGCCACTCTAGCTGCTTGTGCTATTTCTCTCTCTCTGACAAATAAATAAATAAAATCTAAAAAAAAAAAGATGAGGACAGAGCAAATTGAAATAGTGAATAGAAAGGTAAAACAAAAAAATAACATCAAACAAAATCAACAAAACCAAAAACGAGTTCTTTGAAAATGAAATTGACAATACTTTAGCTATACTGACAAAAAAAAAAAAGAGAGAAGCCACAATTATTAAAATCAAGGATGAGGGAGACACTTGACCAGTGATTTTACAGAAATAAAAAAGATTGTGGGTAATAATATGAAGTTACATGTAACAAGTTAAATAATTTAGATGAAATGGACAAATTCCTTAAAAAGACAAAAACTACAAAACTGACCAAGGAAAAATTGATAGTGCTACTAAATGTGAAACAATACAGAGAAGGTTAGCATGGCCCCTGCGTAAGGATGACATGCAAATTCATGCAGTGTCCCTATTTTTCTGGGTCTGTAATGTACAGCAATGGCGACCAGTTAACAACACTGTATTATGCATTTGAAAGTTGATGAGAGTAGATCTTAAAAGTTTGCATCACAAGAAAGAAATTATAACTTTGTGATAATGGATGTTAACTAAATTGATTGTGGTGATCATTTCATAGTATATGCATATATCAAATCACTATATTGTATACCTAAAATTAATACAATGTTATGTGCCAGTTATATTTCAATAAAAAAGAAGAAATATATACCCTGAATAGACTTGTACCAAATAGAGTGATTGAATTAATCAAAAACTTCTCACAAAGAAAATCTCGGCACCAGATTACTTCATTGGTAAATCTATCATATAGTTAAGGAGTAATTAACATCAATCCTTCACAAACTTTTCCAAAAAATATGAGTGAATACTTCTGAAGTCATTCTATAAAGCCAGAATTATCCCAATACCCAACCCAGACAAATACAAGAAAAGAAAACCAAGATCAATATCCCTTATTAAAATAGATGTAAAACTCCTAAAATTCCTTAATAAAACACTAACAAACTGAATCCGGCAACATAAAAATGATATATGCAATATAGATATAAATACCTATATGTAACATGGATACTTTATTTCCATAAAAAATTGTATGTATTATACCACATGACTAAGCAGGATTTATCCCAGGAATGCAAGGGAGATTCAACATGTGAAAATCGATTAATGTATAACATTGTGATAAAAAATAAAACATTATGCTAAGTGAAAAAAGCCAGACACAAAGGACCAATGATTCAATAGCAGCTTGTACCCTGAAACTTACAAGAAAGTAGAGCAATATGCCTGAGATGGGCTCTAGTGGTGAGTGTTGAGGCCATAGAGATGTAGAAAAGTATCCAAGTCACTAAGGACACCTCCAAGAAAGAAATGACCTTGTAATGGTGAAGAATCTAAGAATGGAGAACTGCTGTACTGAGTCACATTCTCGTTCCATTCACTCTAATGTGCTTTCTTTGACAGGATGCTTTGTACGAGCACATGGATATCCTCCTTAATATCAACCTCCAAAGAGTGGTTTCCTCTCACATCTAAATTCGTAAGCTGCTACTACATCTTATACCTGAATTGATCTGAATTGCTTCTGTATAAACACAGCAAAAAACATTTGATATTTTATGTAAATTGTTTTCAAGTTCGCGAGAGTCTTAAAAACTGAAAGTGTTGATATATATACGTAGCTAATACACTGATATCAATATTTGAAGGAGCATTTGTCTGTCAGTGGAGAACAATAAAAATAAGCCAGAATATAGAAAAAAAATAAAGGTTTTGTCTTTCTCCATTGAACTGTGTTCAAGAGTTCAAGATTCAAGTATTGTAGACATTTAGATGATTGTAATACTTTTGTTGTAGCCTTTGGGTCAGACAGGCTCCCCGCATTATCTCCACCATTCCATAACTACTTCGTGATTTCCTAAAGACCAGGATTTTGGTGAACCCTAAATGAGGAGAGGACTCTAGTAAGGAAATGGAGAAGTTGGAAATGTGAAAGACAAGGACACATTCCCTTTTATCGTTTGTAGACATACAGGCATGCGTATTTCCATGAACTTTGTAGAGGTAAGCTCCATAAAGGCAAGTAGTCTTCTCTTTTACTCACTAATGTATCTCCAGAATCTAACTTGGTAGTCTGGTTTGTACTCAGGGATTCTAATCCTCACTATTTCTATAAGATTTAAGGCTCAGAGACAGTATGACATAGATAGTCATGTTGAGCAAGCCAATTTGCTTTCTGGTTTAATTCAGTAAGAAGCAGTAGAAATAAAGAAAAAAAATTCAAATAAAATATATTCAGCAATCATGAAGCAGGGGGTTGCTATTAATTGGTATCCTACCTTTTGTCCTATTATATTGTTTTCTTCCAAGTCATTTATTATTATTTTTATATCAGAATACATAATTTGACATATTAAGGTTTTTTAAAAGGTGCTACTTCCCAAGAGGTCAAATTATGGGTAAAATAAACAAGTAGTTGAGCACAACTAGCTTGAATAAGTATTCAAATTTATTTCTGCTTTTTAAAACAGATGACAGTAGAAGAGTACAAATCTGAACTAAAAAATGCAAGGTGGCAGGGGCACCTGGGTGGCTCAGTGGGTTAAAGCCTCTGCCTTTGGCTCAGGTCATGATCTCAGGGTCCTGGCAGGGCGCCTGCTTTCTCCTCTCTCTCTGCCTGCCTCTCTGCCTACTTGTAATCTCGCTCTCTCTGCCAAATAAATAAAATAAAAAAATCTTAAAAAAAAAGAAATGCAAGGTGGCAATCCCCACCTACAGTTCTAACCCCCCAAATATCTAACTTTTAAAACAATTCCTTTGGTGACAAAATCTTACTTGACATCTGTGTTATGTAATATATGCATTGTATTACTTTTTTAAAAATCTAGAAAACCTCAAATTCCAAAAATAATTGAGGGGCCAAGAGATTTGAAGAAAAAGTCTGTGTTTATGTATATTTACCTTTAAGTACGGAAATAAGGCAAATCACTGTCTCTCTAGCATTTATTTCATGATTTGGAACGTAAGGGAGTTAGACTAGATGCCCTCTAAAATAACCTAGACAGCAATTAAATTCTAGAATTCTACCTGATCAATTTATACCCTGAAACACACAACAACTTGTGTTCAATTTTGGATTATGTTCAATTTCTGTAAAATCCTGGGCATTTAGCTTGGCCCATAACATGTGACAAGCGCACATTAGATATCTCTTCAACCAGGTAAGTTCATTTAGGTTTAGTACCTGCTGTGCCAAACACAGAAGATATGCCTTCCAGAATGGTCTCATGGATAGTGGGATGAGAGAGGACAAATGCAAGTGTCCAAAATGCAACCTTAAAAAACAAAACAAAACAAAAAACATGTATCACACAATACAACCTCCTTTGAAAGTGAATAAAAGCATACTTAGCATTCGTAATAAACATTAGAAGAAATAAGGAAAATGTTTAAATTAAACTTAAAAGTGTGTTAGTAAGGAGCATCTTTGGAAACAACTAGATTTTGTGAACAAGAGAAATGTGAGATATTATAGACCTCTGAGAGGTCAAATCTATATTTTTATACTATTACTATAGTTTAACTCTGTTATTTATACGGATTAAACTATCTTTACTGCAAAAATCTTTACTAAACAAAATCTTTACTACAAAAATGAGGCAATGTTTTTTTATTAATACACATTATAAAATATTACATATGCATAAATTATTCAGAAAAAGAAAATTATGACACTTAAAATGTTAATCCAAATGAAAATATTTTTAAAAATTTAATTTCCACGAACTAGATATGAATGAGCAAATCATATATTCTGCAAATAAATTATGGTAATTTTCAATAAGCCCAGAAAAATATACCTCAAAGCCCATAAACTAAATTATGAGAGTACTCAGTATAAAAAATAATGGTCCTTTCCCATCTGGATGGACTGAACATAGCATGCTTGCAAATTCTCTCTTTAGACCAAAGAAAATTATTTCACATCTTTCCTCATTGCAGCATTACAAGGTTAAAATTATACTGCCATATATTTCAAAAATTCACTTTCCACTAACTTGGGTAGATGTTTTTGCTTCTATTTTTAGATTACATAATAAAGGAAACCTGTATAAAAATCATTAAAAGAACTTTGGGTTTCCCTTGCATCTTTTCTGTAAACACTGTTGTAAAAGAAATTTCATCTAGGAGAATCAGTCCTGAAAGACTCAGACAATGCTCCATATTTAAAACACTTAAGTCTTTTTGTCTCTTTTGTGAGGTAACTTTAAGTACCTTTGCACAATCCCAATACTCCCCTCTGTGGCCAAAAAAGGAAGAGCAACTGCCTGAAGGGAAGCAGTCAAGTAAGCCAAATTCAATACTCCTCATGGTTTTCTGCCCTGGGGCATGAAACCCAACGGCCAGGGTAAATAAGGTACTGTGTTCAGAAGCAAAGTGAACGGGAGAGCCGAGGCCACCACCACCTGGAAAGACTTTCTCTGAGGCATGATTCAGATTACCGAAGACTCACCCTAGACATCATCCAGTCCATTTTACAGTAGAAGAAACATGCTCAGAGAGCTCTCTTCTCCTGTCACCCCACTCAGGCCCTGCTACTGTTATCTACAGATGGAAGTGCTGAATTACTGGATTTAATTAATAACTGCTCCCTACTCAATTCATCTTATTTAAAGGGTCAGAATTCATAATGGGGGAAAAACAGCTTAGTGGGTAGCACATAGATTTTCAGATATATAACAGAGGGTGTCAGAGTTATACCAAACAGTGCAAACAGTTTTAGAGATTCACAGAATTGGGTAATACTTATTTTATAAAGAACACAAGGAATTCAGCTAAATTATAAGTGGCTGTGCGAAGGTGCTATTTATCATTTTTAAATTTGGTAAAAAACTCAATTACTTTTTTTTAAAAAGAAAAGTCACATGAAAGACAGTAATGAGTAAATAAGAAATTTACATATATTACTGAAACAAACAAGAATAAATGACCTCGGGATCTTTGCATACTCCTAGTTAAAGATTGTTCCCCAAAGTATCAATTAGTATTTTGCCAGAGGGGTCAAATCCATGGTGATGGCTGCTCAAAAAGGAGAAGGGCCACCTGGCTCACTGAACTTCAGAAGCAGCCACTGCAGTGTTTTTGGGGTAAGAACAAAGGTGGAAAGGGACAAGGAAGAAAGTCCTGCCCAATAAGTGAAGATGAAATGGGTATGTTCTTCAGCATCATTTATTGTTCTATTCAAAAGAGACTTAACAAATACTGATGGAGTCTTTTTAACAGGTTAGTCTTCTACAATCATGGTGAACACAAACGTGTACAAGATATCATTCCTGCCCAAAGAACTTTCACGTCTAGTTGGGGATATGAAACGCAATCAGGAGGAAAAAAGAGCTAAGGGTACAGGCAATGAGTGGGACAGACAACACAGACTGTGGGAGTTGAGGGTGAGTTGGTGTAGGGGGTCATGGTCAGGACTGAAAGGATTCAGAAAGAGCTTGGGAGAAGAGGTAACAAAGATAAAATGTCAGTGGTGAGAATCATTTTGGAAAAATGGTCCTCAAAAGTTTATAGAGCAGGAATTTCTTGGAAGTTGGAAATGGTTTTCCCATACAAATGTTTTGCAAATTATGGTTGATATTTTGGGCCAGTCTACCAAAGTTCACTTCGACCACAATGGAGCCTTCTGGTGATCTGTCCTTCCTCCAGCCTATCTCAAGCCTGAGCTCTGAGTTCCATGCGCCTTGAGGCAGAGCCCCGAATGGGAGAGAAGAGAACCTGACCTGGGCACCAAGAAAGTACAGGCCCCACCACCTATCCCAGTGGCAGGGCCTTTGGGGGTTCTCTAGGCAGTGATGGGAGATCACAGAAGTCAGACAGCAGTGGCCACTCCCACCCTGGGGCATTTGAGTGGTCCAGTTTTGGAAGATAGGACAGTTTATTGTTAATGGGCCATGGAAAGTAATGACTGATTAAAACAACGGCCTTACTTTCCATAAAAGAAGAAAGTTAACATTCACTGAAAAGAAAGTTCACATTCATTGTTAACTTTCTTCCAGGGACTGTCAGCCACTTTCCATGTCTTAAAAATATAATGTTCATGACCATCCAATGAGGTAGATAACGTTCATCCTATATTATAGATGAAAACACCGAGGCTCAGAAAGGTTAAACACTTGGCTCACTGTCACCCAGCACTGGGATTTGGCTTTGGGCCTGAGTCTAAAGGCTTTTGAGGGTCTCTGCCTGCACACCAGCTGCCTCTTGGAGGTGCCAATGAGAACCAGCAAGATGGAACTCTCGCTAATCATCAGACACTTTCTTTCTGAAAATCATGATTTAAATCCTTTCAGGCCAGCGCCAGGAACAGATTCCAAAGAACTGACTTCCCCTGAGTCAGATCAATGGGGCTTTGTGTCCCTTTCTTCTGGAGGATCTCTCTAACGAGATCTTGAAAATTAATCCTGTGGCAGGAGGGGCTGTTCTGTTCTTGCTTTGGGAGCTGTTCTGACATTCGCCTTTTAATTTTGCTATAGCTTAATCAGTATCCAAGAAAATGACACAAAGAGAAATCAGTGCATGATATCAGAAGTACATAAAGAAGGGGGAAAAGGTTTAGACGATTTTTACTTGCCCATGCCAGATGAAGTACATATGGCAAAGAGGCCAGAATTTCTATTTCTGTTCTTTACCCAAACAGTTTTACAACATGTGAAAAGAAACTAGACTATCAGTACTTAAAAAGCCTTCACTAAGAGGAAGGAGAAATAATCACACCTGAAATATCGCATTTCTATTTGTTAGAAGAAAAAAGAAAATGGACACATTTATCATTAGAGATGGGTTGAATATTCCTGTTCAGTAGAAAGCAAATATGTAAAAAAGGTTACCCTTTAATTCTCAAATAATATCAGGGCAGTTTAAGCTAATTTGAGATCCTCCCTCATGTGCATCAGACAAGAAGGGGCAGACATATTGCATGGCTTTAATCTAGTTCATAACAGCTTTAGAAAGAAACAGTTAAAAAGTCTCTGCTCTCTGTAGTATTGAGTTCCAATGTCACCAGCTCCATTCGTGGGGAAGCTCACAGGACCAAGATGCCAAGAAACACAAACAGGAATGGCCTGCAGAATGGGTAGAGGGGAAGACAAAGAACTAAGAGTCACTGGGCACCAGCTGGGTTTATCTCACTGAATCCTTACACCCACCTTATAGAGAAAGGAGGGTTACCCTTTATTAAGTACCAAGTCCTAGGACCATACCACTTGTATTATCCCTTTATTACTCATAAGGAAATGGCGGCTGGAGGTTTAAATGATCTCCATGAGATTCTATAGCTCTGGTGGGGGTTATCTTGATTCAAGCCCAATTCTATCCCTTTTACCTACAATCTCCCCAATAAAATGTCGGGAGTCAAGACTTACTCATCTTTGCGTGCCAATACTAAGCATGTCGCCTGACAAAGAAAGTGTTCCATAAGCAGGTGTTGTCACAATTGACCCCAAAGTGCAAGCTTTTCCCTTACTCTGCTACAAGCTTGCCTTGCAGAGGGCTGAATTCATTTGACATCTCTGCTCTGCCTCCTTTGTGATCTTATCAGATTTCATTAGGCATTCAGTTTTATTTCTCTAGCTCACAACCAAATCCACTGTAGCCTTTTTCTTTCCCGTAATAAAGAAGTGAAAAGACTGAAAAAAAGAAAGAATAATGAAGGAAAAAAACTGAATTTGCAGGAGACAGAAATGTAATCCTTACTTTACTAATATACTTACAGGGACAGCATTGGACAGAGAAGCCCAAAGTAATAAGAGCCCATAATTGGAGCTCTTTTCTTCCTCTCTTTCCGTCTCTATGATATCCAGCACAGCCTGCATTAATGTCTGTTTAAAAGAAATACATTTTGTCAAACCACAGCTTTGTGACAAAGAATGATGTTCATAAACAAAGACCATGCATTTTTCCTTAATCTCAAATATATTATTTCTGCCATTCCTAGGTTTGCAGCTTGAGGCATGCTAAGGGATTTATATAGTTACTGGTAGCATAGTGATTGGGAGTAGGGTCTCAAGAGCACAACTGTTTTACTGCCTTAGTTCAAACCCTGGCTTCTTTTTTGTTTTTGATTTTTTTCTTAAATATTTTTTTTTACCACAATTTTAGGTTTACAATAAAATTGAGAAGAAAGTACAAAGAATTCACGTATAACCCTGACCCCTACACATGCATAGCCTTCCCTACTTATCAATATCATTCACCAAAATGGTACTTTTTTTTTTTTTTTTTACCATGGATCAAGGACATTGACACATCACAATCCCCTAAGTTCCATAGTTTACCTTAGGGTTCACACTTGGCAAGTCTATCTTTTTTTCACTATATTGGTTCTGCTTCTTTGTCAAAGGTCAGTTGATTATATTTAAAGGGATCTATGTCTGGGCTCTGTATTCTGTTCCATTGATCTACTTGTCTATTCTTTCATCAATACCACACTAGAACATCACAGTTAATCTTGAAGTTGGGTAGCATTGCTCTTTTGAAGAACTGTGTTCCTCTTGAATATTGTGTTGGTGATTCTGTGTCTTTTGCCTCTCCATATAAACATTGTAAAATCTATAGGTCTGACAATGCATGATGATATATATCCACCATTATAACGTCATACAAATTATTGTCACTGCACTAAAAATTCTCCGTGCCCTGCCAATGTATCTCTCCTCCCTCCCCAACAACCACTGATCTTTTTCCTTTCTCCATAGCTTGCCTTTTCCAGAATGTCACATAGTTGAAACCGTACATTATATAGCTTTCTTAGATTGGCCTCTTTCACTTAGTAATACACATTTATGGTTCCTTCATGCCTTTTCATGGCTTGATGGCTCATTTCTGTTTAGTGCTGAATAATATTCCATTCCCTAGATGTACCACAGTATATCTATTTGCCTACTAAAAGGCATCTTGGTGGCTTCCAAGTTTCAGCATATATGAATAAAACTATTATAAACATCCATATGCAGGTTTTTGCGTGGACTTAAGTCTTCAACATCATTTGGGTAAATATCAAGGAGCACAGTTGCTAGATTTTATGGCAAGAGTATACTCTGTTTTGTAAGAGACCACCGAAGTGTCTTCTGAAGTGTCTGCACCATTTTGCATTCCCATCAACAATGAAGAAGAGTTCCTGTGGCTCCATGGCCTCACCAGTATTTGGTGTTGTCAGTGTTCCAGATTCTGGCCAGGATGAGTATAGTGGTATCTCAGTGTTGTTTTCATCTGCATTTCCCCAAAGACATACGATCTGGAGCATCTTTTCCTATGCTTCCATCTTCTCTCATGGATTGTTTCTGAGGTTATAGCTAAATAGGCATCACCAAACCCAAGGTCAACTAGGTTTTCTCCTGTGTCATCTTCTAATAGTTTTATACTTTACACTTAGGTCTGTGATTCACTTGAGTGAATTTTTGTGAATTGTATAAGATCTCTATCTAGATTTTTTTTTTGCATGCGCATGTCCAGTTGTTCCTGCACCATTTGTTGAAAAGTCTATCTTTGTTTCACTATATTGGTTCTGCTTCTTTGTCAAAGGTCAGTTGATTATATTTAAAGGCATCTATTTCTGGGTTCTGTATTCTGTTTCATTGATCTACTTGTGTATTCTTTCATCAATACCACACTAGAACATCACAGTTAATCTTGAAGTTGGGTAGCATTGCTCTTTTGAAGAACTGTGTTCCTCTTGAATATTGTGTTGGTGATTCTGTGTCTTTTGCCTCTCCATGTAAACTTTAGAATCAGTTTTTGATATCCATAAAATTAGTCACTGGGATTTTGATTGAGACTGCTTTGAATGTATTGGTCAAGTTGGGAAGAACTGACATCTTGACAATATTGAGTCCTCCTATCCATGAATATAAAATATCTATTTACTTAGTTCTTTGGTTTTGTTCATCAGAGTTTTGTAGCTTTCCTCATACAGAGTTTATATATCTTTTGTCAAGTTTATGTTTCATTTTGGGGATACTAATGCAAATGGCATTGTGTTTCTAATTTCATACTCCACTCATTCACTATTGGCACATGGGAAAGCAATTAACTTTTGGATATTAACTTAATCCTGCAACTTTGCTATAATTGTTTGTTAGTTCCAGTAGTTTTCTGTTGATTTTCTTGCATTTTCTACAAATATGATCATGACATCTATGGAACAAAGACAGTTTTATGTCTTCTTTCCCGATCTGTGTAACTTTTATTTCCTTTCTTGGTTTATTGCATAGGACTTCCAGTACTATGTTGAAAAGAAGTGGTAAAGAGGACATCCTCACTATGAAATTCTGGTACCAATTTCTAATGTGTGTGTATATGTGGAGGGGGAGTTCCAAACAACAATAAAAATACTCAGGACACTATTTAGGTGCCCTATAATCAACTCAGTTCAACTCAATTCTGACCCCATCTACCCAGAAACAGCATGGGACTCTACAGGTTAAGGATTTAGTCCTGCAAGACTATACCCTTTCCCCACCTCCCTCCTGCCTTTCAGGTGGCAGTTACAGCCCAGGCTATTACCTGTACTTTGGACCAACTGGCTACAGAATGGAGGTTCTAACAACCTCCTCCTTGGAATTCAGATGCTGTTTCAAGTCTCGGTTGTTATACTTCTGACTGACTGGCTGTATAAATCAGAGGTTCCCGCAATCCCTTCTTCATGTTCAATTAATTTGCTTAAGGGACTCACACAACTCAGAGAAACATTTTATTTACTCGATTATTATTATAGAAGGAGATGATAAAGGATACAGACAGACATGAAGATAACCATACATAATCATTTCATTTATATACAAGCATACATAAGTGTGTGTCTATATATGTATATATATATATAACTGAATATATTGTTGCTATTATAATTTTAACAAATTGTTACCTGTTAGATCAACTAAGAATAAGGAAAACAAATTTCTATTTCATGCTTACTTATTTTTTTTGATGCTCTTCCCTTCTTTATACAGATCTGAGTTTCCTACCTATATTATTTTTCTTCTCTCTGAAGAACTTCCTTTAATATCTCTTGTAACTCCCTCATTTTTTGCTTGTCTGCAAAAGCCTTTATTTCTACTTCATTTTTAAAAGATAATTTCACAGGGCGCAGAATTTCAGAATGGTGGTTTTTTTCTCCCCACTCTACTCTTAATATTTCACTCAACTCTATTTTTGCTTTGCATAGTTTCTAAGGAGAAGTCAGATAAAATTCTTATCTTTGTTCCTCTATAGATATGGTGTTTTTCCTTCTGGCTTCTTTAGGATTTTTTATCTTTGTTTTTTTGTAATTTAAAAATGATATATTTTTGGTGTTCCATGGTTGGTGTTCTCTGAGCTTCCTGGATCTATGGTTTGCTGTCTGACGTCAGTTGTGGGGAAATTCTGTCATTATGGTGTCAAATACTTCTTCTGCTCCTTTTCCCCTTTCATCTCCTTCTAGTATTCCCACTGTATGGATGCTGTCCCTTTTACAGTTGTCCCGTAGTTCCATAGTCTTTGGGGATTCTGTTCTACTTTGTTTTTTAGTCTTTGTTCTCTTTGTTTTTCAGTTTTTGGAGATTCAACTGATATATCTCTAGAGATTGTTTCCTCAGCTCTGCCAGTCTACAAATAAGCCCATAAAAGGCATCCTTCATTTATGTTATAGGGTTTATTACATCTAGCATTTAATTTTAGTTCAGGCTTAGGATTTCCATCTCTCTGCTTATATTGTCTACCTGTTCTGGCATGCTGTCTACTTTATGCGCTAGAGCCCTTGACATATTAATCATAGTTGTTTTAAAGTCCCAGTCCAATAATTCTAATATGGGTCTGTTCAGTCTTATACTTGTTGTTAGGATGGAGCAGCAACTTTCAAAATCATTACATGTGGAACCAGAACCTGGGTTAGTTAGTCAAGATCTGGATAACCTTGGACAAGTTACTTTAAGCTGTGTCTCACTTTCATCAGCTATAAAATGGTCACAACATATATCGACCTCATAGGATTGTTATGAGAATTAAACCAGTTACTACCTATAAAGTGCTTAAAACAAAACTTAGTACATATTATCATTTTGACAATTTTTTAAAATAAACCTCTGTTTTTAGGAAAATGCAAGCAACACAGAAACATAGATATCTGGAACATTCCAGAGAAAACCCTTCCCCATTTGCCATGAAGATTCTCAGCCTTTACATCATGGAGAGAGCTCTGCCAAGCCAGGATATAGTATAAATACCACAATATGAAGAGAAGTGACATTTGACTGGAATGGTGCCAACTATGATCAGGGCCCCATCCAAGTCCAACTATGATGGCTCTCTGGTCATCACGCAGATTCCGTGAATGCTTTATCTTCACCAAGACGTTTCCTAGTCACACCTTTGTCAATGGTCATTCCCCATCACGGGGAAGAAATTCAGATACATTTTCTTTAAGTTACTCATGTACTTTGAATCTTAAATAACTCAATTTCAGGTGATAAAAATAATGGTAGCTAATGCCCAGTCATTGCTTGCAAAGGCAAGCACTGCTTTAAGTGCTTTGCAAGTATTTAACCATTCAATCCTCAGCAAAATTTGAAGTAGATACTATTATCTTCACCATTTTACATTTGAGGAAACTGAAGTGCACTTAAGTTAGGGAACTCTGCCAGGACAGATAGCTTGTCGGTGGCTGAGCTGGGATTAAGACCCTGTGAGCCTGGCCCTGCTCCAGAGCCCACACTTTTAGCTACTGTGATATACTGCCCCATGAGAGATACAGCCCACAGCTCTCATGGATTAGGGATTAAGAGAACTGTATTGTACCACCATGTAGTAGTTTTGCTTCAGTTCTTACAATACATGAAATAACTGTTAAATCACTATCAAAGAAAATACATGATGAGAGACTAGTACTGTGACTTACAAAGGCATGTAATGTTTCAAAAGTGATTAACCACTCTAATCCTCAGCTTTCTGGTTTTAATAATCCCCAGTTTTCTGTGTATTAGAGCTGCTGTGAAAAATAAATGAGTCATGAATTTGTGAAATGTGTAACACTATGCCTAGCACAGAGTAAGCTCCCCATAAATGTTAGCGATGTCTTATTGTTTTATTTTTATAATAATGGGTTAGCAAAACCACAAATTATTTAAGTATAAATTTTATTTACTGCTAGTTTCTATCATACAACATAAAGTATGATAACACAAAGTTTATATATCATGGAAAATCCTATACATGGATTTAATTCTTTGGATATGCTATTCTGTAGGTAAATCTTAATTTTAAATGAAAATTCTAGTTTAATACGTATCTAGAATAACAAGGGAGAAATCACCACACACATGTTTACAATGTAATGGGATGTGTGTGTAATATTTCCAAAAAACAAAAACTTCTTCCAGTCTTCTGCTTAACTAGGCCACTGAAACCTACTTATACAGAAGACAACAGAATCTTTTATTTTCTTCTTAGACCACATTTAAAAAAAAATTGGGTACAAAACACAAGCTCAGTGTGAACACTGCTGGAAAAAACAGAAATTATACACAAAAAAATGAAAACTGCTCCTGAATGTTCAAACTGAGTTCAGCCCCAAAGTCTTAAACGTTGGATTAGCTTCAGCAAACTGCAAAATCTGTCTTTATTCAAATAATTAGAGTACCTACGATTAAAAATGCCCTATTTCTTCAGAGTAGGAAAAAGAAATGCTACTCTAGAAGTAATTTCAGTGGAGAGTTTTAGCTGAGGCATTAAAAACCCTGTTTTCCAGGCCCATAGAGCACAGATAGGTCTGGGTACAGCTTTTATACGCATGCCTCTTCACCCCTACATCCTGGGAAATGATGCAAACAAAAATGTGTTTGGGTCTGTTTGTAAAACAGAATACTTAGCTGAAAGACTGTTCATCAATGTGGGGCATTCCAGAATAGCTTTCTATTCCCTTTATTCAGATGGGAGATATCTAAATATTCATATTTCCCTTTTTTTCTGAAGTGATCTCCCTTTCCAGTGTTAAGTAGAGTTGCTTGTGGTAACACTTGCTATAATAATGAAAGGCAAGCAAACAAAAACATCATATCATCTATAAATACTAAAAGGTCTGATTTTGAGGGCACCTGCGTGGCTCAGTAGGTTAAATGTCTGCCTTTGGCTCAGGTAATGATCTCCTGGTCCTGGGATTGAGCCCCATGTCAGGCTCCCTGTTCAGTGGGGAGTCTGCTTCTCTCTCTCCCTCTGCCCCTCTCCTGCTTGTATGCACATGCGTGCTCTCTCCCCCTCAAATAAGTAAAAATATTTAAAAAATAAAATAAAAGTTCTGATTTTTAATGATAAACACATGGTATAAACTCTTATATAGTCCTCACTACTCTCTAACTGCTTCACAAATATTAACTCACTTCATCCCCACATTCTATGAGGTAGGCATAGAAACTGAGCCAAGAGACAAGATGCTATGCCCAAGGTCATGAGACTGGTGACTGAATTTGGGCCCATGTTCAGACCAAGTGAATCCCAGTCTCTGAACGGAAGCAGGGGTGGGTCTAGAGAATCAGGTCATTTTCAAAAACTCCCAGCAGGGGCACCTGGGTGGCTCAGTGGGTTAAAGCTTCTGCCTTCAGCTCAGGTCATGATCTCAGGGTCCTGGGATCAAGCCCTGCATCGGGCTCTCTGCTCATCGGGGAGCCTGCTTCCTCCTGTCTCTCTGCCTGCCTCTCTGCCTACTTGTGATCTCTCTCTCTCTCTCTCTGTCATAAAAAAAACAAAAAACAAAAAACCCCCCCAAAACTCTCAGCGATTCTGATGAGCAGGCAGGGTTGAGAACTTGTCATTACACAAGCATCAGAACCACCTGGAAGGGCTATGAAATCACAGATTGGGGGGCTCCACCCCAGAAGCTCTGATTGAGTGGTCCCCAGGCGATGTGGTACCATTGGTCTGGGAACCACACCTGAAGAACCACAAATCTAGGATACCTGGGACAGTGTCTCCCAGTGCATTGCTTTGCAAACTATACCTTACTACCTCCTTTTACTTGAAGAGAGAAATTATTAGTGGTAGTGGCATCAAGAACAAAGTCTACTTTGCAGAGCTTGGTTTCCTTATCTAATGTGCTGTAACATCCACCTACCACTATTGACCCAACTGTATAATATACAAATCAATAAAAACCCCAGCACCTGTTAAGTGTTGTTGTCTGTAGTCACATTTTTTCTTATGTAGAAGACCATTAATACCTACCTCATTGTTATGAGGTTGTTTAATAGAATAATGTATGTAAAAATGCAACACAGTACTTGACACAGAATGTCACCTAAATAATCACATGATTTCTGGCAAAAAAATTATTTTAAAAATCATAGCTTATTACTGTTTTCATCCCACATATTTTAGCAAAAAAGCCCAGGGATACTTACCAGAGAATTATCTTTTGCAGATTTGTATGTTTTCATATCTGGAATGGTTTTCTCAAAAAGTGCTAAAAGCCACTTTTTGGATTTTGACCAGTTTCTAGGCAAGGAAAAAAAACATGTGCATAAATTAATTTGAAAGCACATCAGGAGGAACAGGTCACAGCATTAAAGGGGGAATATCTACTGAATTATAATTATTTCTCCAAATTTCTTCTTTAGTTTTTCTAGAATTTCATGCGAGATGTATCTTCAGACTTACTAAATCACAAGGAAAATCGAGGGGGCAAGGCAGCCACATCTTAGTGGGGTTTTTTGCAAACAAATGTTTGAATCCCTACAGGATTGACACTGACTAAAAAACAAAAACAAACAAACAAAAAACAGAGCCCATGGCCTGCTTGTTCTACCTTTACTCTGGCCGTTAGCAGTTGCTGGAGGATGAAAAACTAGCACAGGGACCCAGTGCTGGCTTAAGCCAGGTAAAGCAAACTGGCTATGATCTTTTTCATATTTTCTGACCAGTCACCACTAGACCAACTGCTAAGACATTTTAAAAATCATGTGTTATTTTGCATTCAAACCACTGAGCCAACTGTGAAAAATACATCTGGCCACACCTCCTTGTGCCTCAGGGAGAACAAGGACAACCACGTCTGACTCTCAGACTGGTCGCACCTGAGGATTTAGCTTGGTTCCAAGCTATAGCAATGAATGTGATCATAATAAGCAGTAAAGGGGATAAAAGGCCTCCAAATTCTTTGTTTCATTCCCATATCTTTTCTCTGTCTCTCTCTTTCTCCCTGTCTCATTTTTGCTCCTCGAAATAAGGCGGGGGGGGGAGGAAATAATGCATCTCTCTTCTCCAGTTCCTCCATCAAGTCATCCACACACCAAAAACAAACTGGTCTTAAGATGTAGCTTCTGTCTCTTCCTTGTAGGTGTTGCTCTCTCTACTTAGGACAGGGAAATTGCTGGGAGGAGCTTGGTCAGTGAATTAATTGTAGGGAAGGGCTCTCTACCTTAGGAGATATTCTGGCATCTGGGACCCGTGCTCAAAACCTTCATCATAAATTTGAAACTGCTGATAGAACTCCCTGATTTTTCTCTCATCTGTGGGAAACAAACCTTTTATAAAGAGTATATTCATTGTGACTGGATAAAGGAGATGCCTACAAAGAAAAACACAAAGAAAGTCAGACCCAATGACCAAAGAAGAAAGGCAAAAGATACAAAAAAGGGGCATTATTTAATAGCTTCATATTAGGGGGAGAGAATAATATGCGACAGATTCTTTTGGGAAAGAATCAGTCTCAAAACGTTTTAATATCTGTTTACCATGGTCAAGATAACTTAGGGGTAACTGAAATTGTGGCTCATTTATCCGAAGATTTTAAAAGGCTTTCTAAGCAAGCAAGCATTGTTAGATCCCGACAAATGTGAAATGATTGGCAGAAATAAATTGATTCAATGTAATTTCAACAAGTACTTATTTAGCAAATAATAGCAATAACTAAGATACAGTCCATGACTTTAGACAGCAGGAAAAGAGAGCCAAAGAATCAGTGCAACACTAGTTACAAAATTTCCCAAGCTCTCACAGGATCCTACAGATTTAAACTACTACACATTGGAGTATAGTACCTATCATCATTAAGTTTTGCCAGAAGTGAATAAAAATGATCACTGTGACCTACATAAAGGAAAGACTATCAAAGATTGTTAATATGACCTAGATTAGTAACACTAAGTACTGCTTGTTTCAGTTTTTTTTTTTTTAAGATTTTATTTATTTATTTGACACAGAGAGAGAGATTACAAGTAGGCAGAGAGGCAGGCAGAGAGACAGGGAGAGGAGGAAGCAGGCTCCCTGCTAAGCAGAGAGCCTGATGCGGGCCTCGATCCCAGGACGCTGAGATCATGACCTGAGCGGAAAGCAGAGGCTTTAACCCACTGAGCCACCCAGGCGCCCACTTGTTTCAGTTTTATTTGCCATCCCTTACTCACTAGAAATTTTTCAGGATCTCCTTCCCCAAAGTTTCAAAGATACTCAAGAATTTGCTTGGTTTTGTTATAGATACTGAGCATGCTAAAAGTTTGGTTGGTTGCTTGCATTTTGTTGTTGTTGTTATTGTTTTTTCCTCTCTCTCTTTCTGGACAGCTAATAAAATATTAACTGTTATTCTTTTATATGAGTCTGAACTATTGAATCCTGCCTTCAGCACCCCAGTATCCCACTGAGATGGGAAAGTGCCTAATAGGTAACTTCAACTTACCAAATCTCCTTATGCATGTGAAGAATGTTTTTCACAGCTCCTAGGCCTACCCCTTACCTTTGCCAGAAAGCTTTAGAACATGGCCAAGGTCACTTGACTCCCTCTAGCACCCTTCCCTGTCTTACCTGTTTCTCATCATCCCTTTAGGTAGGTATGTTCTACATGGCATGGCATGACTGAGGAGAAATTACTGTAAATGTATTAAAATGATTGTATTGGCTCGCCTTAAAATTGGAGTGCTAATGAAAAACTGCTTGTTAATTAAAATGTAAAAGATTAATAAAATCTCTTAATTACCAGTTAGATAGACTTCATTAATCTACCAGATAATTTTTAAAGTTTAATGTGTAGGCTTTGAAGTTTTTTATTCCAAAAGACACCCCCCAAAACAAAAAACCAACAAACTCGAATACTACTAATGCATCTATTTACCTCACTAAGGTGTTCAGCTCCATTGTCCCATGAGTGCCTAAATTCTCCAGTTGCTCATGTAATTCTTCAGTCAGTTTTCCAATGAGTTGATATTGGTTGAAAGTCCCTAATTTCCCTTTCATGGTGATATAAAGTTTTTCATGCAGGGTTAAAAAAGTATTCTTTGGAATTGATGCTAAAAACAGAGAAAACTATTTTCAACAGAAGCAACAACTCCTTGAAGCAAACAGTCAATCAACATCTACTATTACTTGGTCAGTAAGGTCTGGAGCCAAAGTCTTCCCAGTACATAAAATCACCTCCTGCAAGTAAGAGGAGGTGAGGATTTAACCTATCCCGTGAGACAGTAAAAGTCTGTAGGGAAATTCACACTTGGGGGTGATCTACAAATGGGTGACAGGAGAGCCTCTGGGAAACACAAGTCTAGTGATTTTTATTTGCACGTTAAAAAGCTTTCATTGGCTTCCTACATTAACAAAGTTTATAAAAGGTCTTCTACCATCTTTCTAGTTTTCTAGTGACATTTCCAGGACCTTCTCCCCACCCCACCCCCAATTTATATCTCAGGTACAGTGCGGTATTTCCAATATTTATATTTCCCAGCATTTTCATTAGATGTTCTAGCTGCTCAAAACACTCTCTCCTTGACCAACCTCACCCCATTCCCACACACCCACAGCTACGAGCCACACATTTCTCCTGCCCACTTCTATTTCTCCTTCAAGTGTCTACACTTCCTAACCCCATGAGTAGTGTTGGCTTCACTACTTCCTTTGTATTAGTGTTCATGTTCCTTCCATGATACACACTTCCTGCTTTAGTTCGGCTAGCAGGAGTATGAGTTTTTAAACTCATTATCCTTTTATATTTTTCTTTAATCCTGTTTTATTGTCTGTAAGGTAGCTTTTTCAAAAAAGTAGTTTTTAGTTTTCTATTTCATCAGTCTATTATGTGTAGGTTACATTTTGTGTAAGTTCATTAAAAATAATGTTTTGATTTCCCGGGCATAGATCTTCTCTGTAATATGGGAATATACCAGAGGAATGGGACTCTGGCTCAAGAGCACATCTTAACATATTTTGTCTATTAAATAGAAATATTTAAACATTAAAGTCCCCAGAGGAGGCAGACATGAAAAAACTTGATCACTTCCATGCACCCCTGATAGGTGAGTAAGTTGGCATGTTTTTCTGGAGGGATATGTGAACTTACAGATCCAGAGCCTTCAAACTTCAAAATATTTATATTCTTTAATCTGGAATTCCATAGTTTAAACACTGAGAAGCACTAAATAGTCAAAAAATTTAACCAACATGTTGTGATCTTCAGGCAGGTAAAAAGAAATAACCATCATGCTCTTGGTCACTGACAGCTTTCAAAATTTTTTTTGTTTAATGGCAAGAGATGCATGAGAGGCTACATGAAGAGGAACCTAAGAAAGAAGCCAAAAAGGAAACCAAGAGAGAGAAGCCATAGACAACAGAAGCAACAGACAGAAGTACAGATATCACAGAAGCAGAGAAAAGAATTGGGCACCAAAATGAAACAGCTCCCCATTCTTGGGAGGACAAATGGCCTCAGCACCACACGTTTGCAGCCTGGGAAGAAATCAAGTGGACAGTCACACCGGAAACATGCTGACAAGTACAATCCAGAAGTCTCTGAGGAGGGAGAGCAAAAGACCACCAATTACATGAGGCCAAGCCCCACTTACCTCAATAGCCCTAGGAATGTGCCAGGAAATGCCACAGTAAAGGACACACTAAGCAGTGGAATTCTACTTTCATGAGCAGAGTAGCAAGATGTGATCAAGCCAAGAGCTATAGCCTGTGGCACATTGTCTACACAGCAGCAGAACAGAGTGAAGGACATCTTGGGAGCTGTAACAGGATACAGATTCCAAATATTTTCCAAAGTAAACAACAGTGGGGTAACCTCATCTCTTACCCACGTTTAATTAAGACTTACATGAGGCTACCCATAATTTGTTTTTCAATGACTGAACTCGTCAGATATTCTTTCTACCTTCTGTCCTGACTTTAAAGTGTAAAATAAGGAAGGGGCCATCAACATTCTTGATAGAGGGGTAAGGATACAATTGTTAACAAAGCTATTCTTGGACTCCAAAGTTGTATTTCAAGCAAGCTATCTGAAAATATTCTTTACCTGTACGATTGATGGGATTTTGCACTGCTAGTTCAAAATTTACTTCTTTGGATTTTAGAAACACATTAATTCCCTCTTCTTCAGTAACAAAGGTCATTCGGGTGCCCATAACAAAGACTGTAAATACTGGTCCATACTGAAAGATAACACAAATACTGATATTAGAAGAATTTCTAATAAGTTACTGGGCCGTGGGTTATGCAAGAACCCTAATGTCAAAGTTATAGTCAAGATAAAAATGATTATGATTATATATGTAAATAATTATAAATTTTGCTAGATTGAGACAAATCTAAATTATACAAATCATAATTTATTCTGTCTTAATACTTAACCTTCACTTTGATCATTCGAAACTTCCTTTCTTATAGTAGGAAATGATAATTAGAAATAATTACTAGAAATTATATCAAATAGTGATATTTAAACATTGTTTTCCAGATATCAGTAGGCTTATGAGCAACCTTTAGCTCAACTTTGTCCAAGAAAAAGATTCAAAACAGCTGACTTAAATCTGCAGTCATTCAACAATGTCCTGCAATCCTAAAAAGTCTTCTAATGTGTTCACTTTCCCACTTTCCAAAATTACTATTTCCCCTGGATACCTGCCCAACCTCTCCACTCTGAGATACCGTTCCTGTTTTGTAAGTCACTAGGAAACTCGAGGCAATCAAGTAAGAGCACTCGCAACTTCTCACCACCAAATCTTGCAAAGATACACATTTGTGCCCATTCCCCATGGTTCCCTTCAGGTTAGCACAGATGGGAGGAACTGCCCCTGTGAAATACTAGTGCTCCCTCACTTATGTTATGGATTCTACACTCTTACCTTTTCTCCATTCTATGTTTATGCCTCCTGTCATTCCACATGATCAGTTCTGCCCTCTATCATATCTCTAGCAGCCTAGGAACATACACTACCCCTGAGTGCAATTTCAGGAAGTCCATGGCTTTGTTGGAAGGCTTCACTACTGGGTGGAGACGCCCTCCCAGGGACAGCCGGTTCTTGGAGAGAGCAGAGGGCTCAGCCAGCCGGAACATACCTTTCACACACAAACCAACCAATCATGAGTCTATATGCCCATCTACTTCCTTATCTAATGCTCACACCCCAATATTTCCCCTGCTAGAAATCTTCCCAAAGCCAAGTACCAGGCAACCAGAAACCACCCTTATAGCCCAAAGCTGACAAGAATTATTCAAAGTAGCCAATCCTAAATTGTTTTCCCTGCCCTGCTTTGCCTTTCCGAGGAAGCCCCAGTAAAGCCTCAGGCACAGAATTTTCTGTGGTGTTCTCTTTTGCCTCCTGACGGATACCAGTGCTTTTCCCTGTGGCCCTGCATGGCCTGCAGCCGCCCTCCTCTCAGGCCCCCCACTCAAGTCCATGAGTATAATAAATGTCTTCCTTCCAAACCCTCCTTCTCATTTCCTCCTGTGGCGGCATTGACTTTACAATACCACATCCAACATGTATGTTCTTGGAGCAATCACCCATACTTTCATATCCCGTTATAGTTACTGTATTTCAAAATATTATGCTTGTCACTAATCCAATATTTCAATCACTTCTAGGCAACCCTGAAATGGCATGTGATCATTCAAACAGCACACTGTTGGGCCCTGTCAGGCAACTGTGGGCATGAAAACCATGAAGACAGCAGACAAAGAAGTCTCATTTTCTTACACTGGTGATGTGGATGTCTGCATGACTTTCCAGTATTCCTTTTTTTTTTTTAAGATTTTTACTTATTAACTTATTCATTTGAAAGAGAGAATTAGGGAGAGAGAGAACATGAGGGGGGAGGGTCAGAGGGAGAAGCAGACTCCCTGCTGAGCAGGGAGCCTGATGCAAGACTGGATCCTGGGACTCCAGGATCATGACCTGAGCCAAAGACAGTTGCTTAACCAACTGAGTCACCCAGGCACCCCGACTTTCTAGTATTCCTTATCTACAATTATTTGTTAATCAATATTTAGAAGAACATGAGTAATTTCCATTGTTTAAGTTTTGTACAGATGAGAATTCTTAACTTTCCTTTAGGACAGTGGCCTACGTAATACATATAGGTACCCGAGCCACAGTGTAGAACAGCCAAGTTCAAACACATTGAAGAACTGATGTAACTACTGATGCATGGTATTTAAAATAACTTATTACAAAACTGCACTGTACAAACTATCATGTCCAATGTTAAAATTCTATGGCAGTGGGGATGTTTCTGTCTTATTTGTTTTGCTTTTGTTCTCCTTTGTGCAATGTCTGGATGTTATGAAGCAAAAGCAAGAGCATACGGTATGTTGTAGACATGGCGCTTGTGTGTTGGTTCCTGAACACTTTATTTTGAGATAATGATAGAGTAACATGCAGTTATAAGAAATAATACAGAGCAAACCCATGTTTGCATTACTCTATTTCCCCTAGTGTTAACATGCTGCAAAACTATTGAATGGAATCACAACTAGGCCACTGATAGTGATGAAGTCAAGGTACAGAAAATATCTATCACCACAAAGATGCCTCAAGTTACCTTTTTAGCGTCACACCCATTTTCCTCTCACCCCCATCTTTTCTGTTACCCTTGACAACTACTAACTTGTTCTCCAGTTCTCTAATATTGAATTTTAGGAATGGTATACAAATAGAATCAAATGGTGTACAAATAGAAGATGAAAAGATGAATAATTTGGAAAAATTGAAACTTTGCAGATTGGATTTTTTTCACTTGGCATAAACCTCTGAGATCCACCTGGGTTGTGGTATGTACCAGTAATTCATTCCTTTACATTTCTGAATAGTATTCCCTAGTATGGATGTGCAATAGCTTATTTAAACATTGTTGAAGGATCTTTGTATTCTTTTCAGTTTGGGACTATTACAAATGAAATTGCTACAAACACTAATGCACGGGTTCTTAAGTGAATGCATATTTTCATTTCTTGAGGCTAAGTGCCCAGAAGTGGAACTGGGTCAGATGGGAGCTACATGTTTCCTTGTTCAAAGAACTGCCCAAGTGCTTTCCAGAGTAGTTGTACCATTTGACATTTCCACCAGTGATCCAGTTTCTCTGTATCCTTACTTGCATCTGAGTGCTGTCACCCTTTTTTATTTGGCCATTCTGATAGGTTGTGTAGTCACATCTCCCTGTGGTATTCATTTGCATATCCTCAGCTGGCTCGTGATGTTGAATACTTTTCCATGTGTTCATTTGCCAGCTTTGTATTCTCTTCAGGAACTTGTTCATGTCATTTGCCATTTCTTTAGTTGACTTGTTGGGGTTTTTTAAATGTTGAGTGTGAAGAGTCCTTTATATAGTCTAGAAAGCAGTCCCTTGTTGGATATGTGGCTTGCAGATATTTTCTTTCCATCTATAGCTTGTCTTCCCAGTCTCCTAACAGGGTCTTTCTTTCACAGAGCAAAATCTTGTAATTTTCATGAGGTCCAATTTGTCAGTTATTGTTTTTATGGATATTTGGTGTCCAGTCTAAGAACTATTCTTCAGCCCCACATTAAAATATTCTCCTTATTTTTTCTAAAAGTTTTATAGTGTTATGTTTTATATAAAAATCTATGATCTATTTTGAATTAATTTTTATATGATGCAAGACTTGGGTCAAAGTTCATTTTGTTTTGGTTTTGTTTTTGGCTTATTGGTGTCTAACTGCTTCACTGCCATTTGTTGAAAAGGCTATCTTTATTTCAATAAATTGCCTTCACACGTTGGTCTAAATCAATTGGACATTTACTGTGTCCATTTCTGGGTTCTCAACTCTGTTTCATGGATCCCTGTATCTATCCCTCTACCCGCATGATCTTGATTACTGTAGCTATAATAACAAGTCTTGAAATTGAGTACAGTGACTCTTCCCATCTTATTATTTTTTAACTTGTTTTAGCTATTCTAGTTCTTTTGCCTTTACATATAGATTATTAAATAATCTTGTCTATATCTACACCTTACCAAAAATTTGATAGAATTTGCATTAAACTTGTATATCAATTTAGGGAGAACTGACATCTTTACTATTTTGATTTTTCCAATCCATGAACATGGTATGTTTCTTCATTAAGTTCTTCCATTTTTTTCATTAAGGTTTTCTAGTTTTCATCATGAAGTTCTAGACATGTTTTATTAGATTTACACCTAAATATTTCTCTTTTTGAGTGACTATAAATGGTATTGTATGTTTAAATACCTCTTGCACGTGTTGTTAGTATGTTGCTATACAATTGATTTTTGTATGTTGACTTTATATTCTGTNTTCTCTTTTTGAGTGACTATAAATGGTATTGTATGTTTAAATACCTGTTGCACGTGTTGTTAGTATGTTGCTATACAATTGATTTTTGTATGTTGACTTTATATTCTGTGACCTTGCTGAATTTATTAATTCCAGATTTGTTGTACATTCCTTGAGATTTTTAAAGTAAACAATCACATCATCTACAAATAGAGACAGTATTATTTGTTCATTTCCATATTTTTTTCTTGCTTAATTGCACTCACCAGAACTTCCAACATTATGTATAATAAGCAATAGACATTCTTGCTTTGTTTCAATCAGAGACAAAGCACTTATTCTTTCACCATTAAGATCGAGGTTAGCTGTAAAATTTTTGTAGATGTTCTTTAACAAGCTGAAGAAGACTCTCTCTATTACTATTCTGACAATTTTTAAAAATTATGAATAGATGTGGGATTTTTTCAAATGATTTTTCTGTACAAATCAAATGTCCATGTGTCTTTTTTTCTCTCACCTGTTAATATGGTAGCTTGCACTAAATGATTTTCATATATTGGACCAGTCTTAAATCCCTGGAAGAGACCCATGGAGTCATGGGATCTATAGTTCCTTTTATATATTGCTGGATGTTATTTGCTGATATTTTGTTGAGGACTTTTGCATCTATATTCATAAGGAATACTGATCTGCAGCTTTCTTCTTTTGTGCTGTCTTTATCTGGCTTGGTATCAGGATGATCCTAGCTTCATAAAATAAACTGGGACATGCTCCCTCTTTTCTATTTTCTGGAGATTGTTTATATAGTTGATGTTAATTCTTCTTTAAACATTTTGCATAATTTTCCAGTGAAACAATCTGGGCCTTAAGATTTCTTTTTTGGGAGTTTTAACGTTACAAACTCAATTTCCTAACAAATACAGGGCTATTCAAATTATCTTTTTCATACCCAGTAGTTGTGGCAGTTTGCATTTTGGGGGGAATTACATCCATTTCATCTAAGTTGTCAGATTTCTATGTGTAGGGTTATGTATAGTGTTCCTTTATCATCCTTTTGATGTCTGCAATGCTATACCCTAATTTATTCCTGACATTAATAATGGGCATCTTTTTTTTCTTTTGTTTGTACGAAGTCTTCCAAAGTTATTGATTTTTCAAAGAATTGGCTCTTTCATTGATTTTCTGTATTTTTTTCTGTTTTCACTTACATTGATTTCTGTTAATATTTCCTTCATTTTTGTGGTTGAGGTATATTGTGCTCTTTTTTGGGGAGGGGGTTGATAGAGAAGAAGCTTTGTTCATTTCACACTTATGCTCTTTTATAATGAAAATATTTAGTGATAATAAGTTCTCTCTCAGCACTGCTTCAGCTGTGTCCCCCAAATTCTGATAGGTTGCATTTTTATTTTCTTTCAGTTCACCATAATTTTTATTTCCCTTAAGAATTTCCCTTTAATTCATAGATTATTTAGAAATATGTTGTCTGCTTCCAAGTGTTTGGAGAGCTTCCTGTTACTGATTTCTAGTTTCATTCTTCTGTAGTCAGAGAATACATCAAATGATTCAAATTCTTTTAAATTTTGTGTGGGTCTATGGCCTTGAATATGGTCTATCTTGTCATGTCTCAGGGGCACTTAAAAAGACTACATAACCTGCTTTGTTAGGTAGAATGTTCTATGCATATTCATTAGAACTTTTTGGTTGATCTTTTATATTCCAGCAGATTTTCTGTCTAACTGTTCTACCCATTGTTCAGGTTGTTGAAATGTCTAATTATAACTGTAGATTTGTCTGTTTCTTCTTTCAGTTCTAGTTTTTGCTCCACATAATTTAAAGCTCTGTAATTTGGTGCATACACATTTAGAATTGCTAACTCTTTGTGGTGTATTGTCCTCTTTATCATTTTATAATGTCCCCTTTTGTCTCTGGTAATTTTCTTTGCTCTGAAGTTTCTTTATCTGCTGTAAACATAGCCACTCCTACTTTCTTTTAACTAATGCTTGCACAATATATCTTTTTCCATAATTTTGTTCTTCACCTGCTTATCTCATTATATTTGAAGTGAGTTCTATTATACATCAAATAGTTGCATCATTTTTAATCCATTTCACAAATATCTATCTTTTAATAATTGTATTTATACCATTTATAGCTTAAATTATTGGTATATTAGGGTTTAAGTCTCTGTTATTTTATTCTTATTTTTCTGTTTATTCTCCCTGGTTTTGTTTTTCTGTTTTATCTGCTTTCTTATGTTTTACTTGAACATTATTTAGAATTGTGTTGACTTATCTATAGTATTTTTAAGTGGACCTTTTTGTGTAGAATTTTTTAGTGATTACTCCAGCTATTACAGTATATATACATAACTTATTATAGTCTATTAATATGGCCACTTTTTGAAGTTTTTTATTTTAATTCCAGCATGGTTAACACACAGCATTATATTAGTTTCTGGTGTACAATGTAGTAATTCAACAATTCTATACATTACTCAGTAATCATAAGTGATTCTTTAATTCACTTATTTCAACCATTCCCCCACACACCTCCCCTCTGGTAACCATCAGTTTGTCCTCAGTAGTTAAGAGTCTATTTCTTGCTTTGTCTCTCTCTTTTTTCTCCTTTGTTTGTTTTGTTTCTTAAATTCCACAAATGAATTAAATCATATGGTATTTATCTTTCTCTGACAGACTTATTTTGCTTAGCTTTACACTCTTTAGCTCCATCCATGTTGCAAACGGCAAGATTTCATTCTTTTTTTATGGTTAAATAACATATATATATATATGCATATATATATATATGTATTTATATGCCATATCTTTACCCATTCATCTGTGAACGGACACTGGGATGCTCCTATATGTTGGTTATTGTAAATAATACTGCAATAAATATTGTGGCGTATGCACCCCTTTGAATTAGTTTTTGTATTTTGGCGGTAAATATCTAGTAGCGTAATCAGTGGATAGTAAGGTAGTTCTATTTTTAACTTTTTGAGGAACCTCCATACTGTCTTCCACAATGGCTGCATAGTGTGGCTATTTTATCATTTCAAGTGAATCTCTCTTTATATCCCTTTATCCTCTCCCGTTTGTAATGCAATACATACATCTAGAACAATATCAAGCAGTGTCATAATTTTTGCTTCAGCTATGAAACATAATTTAGTAATCACTAGAAGGAAATTCTATTGCAGTTACGTATCTTCTGTTTACTGTGTCCTTACTTCCTTCCTGATGTCCAGATTCCTTCTTTCATTGGTCCCTTTTTGTTTAGAGGACTGCCTCTAGTCACTTGTTTAGGATAGTAGCTCTTCTGGCAGAACATTCTCTTAGTTTTCCTTCAACTGAGAATGTCTTGACTCTTCCTTAATTCCTAAGGGATATTTTTGCTGGAGATAGGATTCTAGGTTGACAGTTCTTTTCTTTGAGCACTTGAAAATTGGTATGCCAGTCCTCCTGGTTTCCATGATTTCTGATGAAGAATCTCTTATCACTTCAGTTTCTATCTCCATTATGATAAGGTTTTATTTGCTGCTTTTAAAAATTGTATTTGTCTCTAGTTTTCAGAAGTTTGTCTATCATTTGTCTTGCTGTGGACTTCCTTGGGTTTATCCTGTTTGGGATTAGCTTAGCTTTTCAAAACTGTAGGTTCATGTCTGTTGCCACATTTGGGAAATTTTCAGCCCTTCTTTCTACAAATACTTTCCAGCCTCACCCTCTTTCTTCTTTGTTGTTAGGACTCTGATGACATAAATGTTAGATCTTTTACAGTCCCTGAAGTTCTCATTTTTTTTTTCCAGTCTATCTTCTCTTTGTTTTTCATATTGGGCAATTTTTATTGGCCTATGTTGAAGTTTACTGATTCTTTTCACTCTTCTCCATTGTGTTACTGTACGCATCCACAGAGGTTTTCTTTTTTCTTTGTCAGTTACTATATTTTTCAGTTCTAAAATTTCCATTAGTTTCTTTTTGTATGTGCTATTTCTTTACAGACCTTCCTTTTCTTTCTAAGACTTTCTATTTTTTTATTTGTTTAAAGCATACTTATAATTATTTGTTGAAGCATTTTTATTATGGCTGCCTTAAGATCCTTGTAAGATAATTCTATTATCTGTGTCATCTATTGATTGTTTCTTCTTATTCGAGTTGAAATCTTCCTGGTTCCTGGTATCAGGAGTGATCATCTACTAAAATCTGGGTATTTTGGATATTATGTTATGACACCGAATTTTATTTAACTCCTCCTTTTACCAGGCTTCCTTTGTCACTATCCTGATGTGGGAAGGGGAATGTCACCTCATTATTGCCAGGTAGGGGGATGGAAATTTAGGTTTATCATTCAGCATGGGGAGAAGACTCCTTGCTATTGCTGGTTGAGGATGAAAGCAAATCTCCCTACTAGCTTCTTCTGGTATCACTCTGGTTGGGAGAAGAAGGGATTCCTCATTATTCCTTCCACAGGACCTCCACTGGCCTAGAGGTGAGAAGGTGTTAGAGGAGTAGCCTCTTTCCTGATAAGTGGTGGTGAAATTCCTGACCCATCTTCTAAGGCTTATGGGTCACCACTCCAGTGATTAGGAAGGGACTCCTTGTTATTGCTCATTGGTGGTATAGCCCGTGCTCTTGCTGTGGTCTCCATTAACACCACAGTGGGGATGGCCTCGTTATTGCTAAATAGTATGGGAAGTCATGACCCTCCTCTAGGCCTCCTTTGACACCACCCCTGCTAGGAGGGGGAAGGTTACTTCATTACAAGCTGGCCAGGATTTAGGGCTAGACTTTTCACTTGGCACTTGCTGAACAAGGTGATGCCATAATTTTTTCCTATGATGTCTGTGTGGAGCAGTTACAGTCTAAAAGTTTTCTGTCTTGGTAGGCTGCTTCTTTCTTGGCCCTTTACCTAGAGAAATAAGCTTGTCTTGAGGCTTATTTTGTATCTGTGCCCACTGGCATCTCCAGGTTGCTGGCTTTTGTAGAGCCCAATCTAGGTATGTGAAGCAGAAAAAAAATCAAGAAAACTCAGTGACATAATGTTCATCAGATCCTGTGGTCCCCATGGTTCCTAGCATGTCTGACTTCCTCTTTCTACCTTTTAGAATCTTATGTTTGTTTTATATATAATGTTCAATCGTGATTTAGCTGCACTTAGTGGAAGGAATAGGGGGAAGTACAACTACCCCATTTTTTCAGAAGCAAATTTTCCTCATTCTTTTTATTTTCTTTTCATTCACAGATTACCTTTGAAAGTTATACAAGAATATGGAAATATTCTTGTTGGAAGAGAAGATAGGCAGCCAGAGGACAGAGCTGAGAAGAAGATCTTTCATTGTATATAATGTTCATGACTTTAGAATATGGACCCATCTGAAAAAAAACATAACAACAACCATTTTTTAAAGAAGATTGACTTCCAATTTCGGTAGTGACAGTACAGCAACTTCTTTCTGAATTGTTCCACTTCTTTCCTAGAAATCATGCAGAGCCACAAGGAGAACGAAACATATGTGCACAAGCAACATATTGAGCTAGATAATAATAAGAAAATCTACTAACTGCAACAGTGTGACCCTGGCACCTAACACCAACAGAACTCTCATTTCCGCTCTTAGAAGCTATCACAGCATGGTGAGAGAGATAAAGGGGATATGCAGGGGGCTCAACAATGGAAAAGCTTGGAAATATACATTCTGAGATAGGAGAAGGAAATATACAGGTTTGGAACCTCTATGAGATGGGCTAAGATAAACAAGCCATGGATACTGAGGTGGGGGTGGATAGCAAAGGATAACACAGAAAGTGGACTCCAGGAAGAATTATCTTCTAAAAGTGAAAAGTACGCTTGGGAAGACAGGTTGCCTCTTTTACTAGCAGCAGCTATTGAAGAAAGGCAGTGAGAGCTCAAATCTGCCAGATTATATCCTAAAAGCAGAGAAGCTATGGGTGCACAGAGACACTCTATTTTCACTGTAGCAAGGGAGAATAGAAGATTTAAGTCAAGAAACCTGGAGGGCAACTGTCCCCAAGCAAAACCTCCTGCTGACAGTTGGTCCGAGACAACTCAACTCTTTAAAACATAGTTAAACAAGAAAGGAAAATTCAGCATTATAAGAAAAATTCTATAAAAAAGAAAGGAGGGTAGAAGTTCCTTATAAATGAAGTAACTCACCAAAAACATTCTGCCAAGGTACATAAAACCTGTACTGCAAAAAGATGTCCATGGATAAAAGAAGAAAAAAAAAACCTGTGATGCAAAATTATTTTCAGAATTAAAAAAAATTAATGTAATAGTTGCAACTGCAAAGGAAATAAGCAAAAAAAGAAGCCATAGAAGAAGCAGTTAGACAATAGAGGAAAATTAGGAGAGAAAGGAATGCAGGGATGAAAGAAACAATAAAGACATTTCTGAATAAAAGATAACAATGACTGGGGTGCCTGGGTAGCTTAGTCTGTTAAGTATCTGACTGGGTTTTTGCTCAAGTTGTGATCTCAGGGTCTTGGGATGGAGCCCTGCATCTGTTTGGGCTCCACACTCAGCGTGGCGAGTCTGATTCTCTCTCTTTCCCTCTCACTCTGCTCCACCCCCACTCGTGCGTGCTCTCTCTCTCTCTCAAATAAATAAAATCTTTAAAAAAGAGAGAGAGATGACAATGACAAGAAGCACAAGGGAGACTACAACCCATAGGAAATAAAGAGTCTCAGGAAAACAGAGTATTAAAATGTGAAAAAAAAACCCATCAACATTAAATAGAAATAAATATGTGAAAAGATTGTCAGGGGAAATGACAGCTACAGAAGATAGGTAAAAGAGGTTGAAACTATGCATAGCTGGACGTCTTTTGCAAACTCCAAATTTATTTATCCAGCTGCTTAACTCAGTGTTCCCACTTGGGTATCAACATCACAAACTCATATCTCAGCGTATCTTTTTTTTAATTATTTTAAAATTTTTAATTATTTTATTTTGTTTTTTATCTTTTATCAAACTCCAACATAGCTAAAGCTGAACCTCTGATAACTTATTTCCTTCCAGTAAGTTCTTGTATTTGTGTCTGTTTCACTTGACAGCAATTCCCATTTTCTAGCTACTCAAGCCAAAATTCTTGGAGTCAACTTGGGCCCTTTTCATTCTTTTACACACCACATGCCATTTGCCAGTAAATCCTGGTGTTTCCGTCTTCAAAATATATCCAGCCACTTCTCAAATTTCCACTGCCGTCACCATGGTTGAAACCATAGTGGTCAAAACCACAATGATCTCAAGTTTGAAATATTGCCAAAACCTTCAACTTATTTTCTTTCTTTCTTTCCTTCTTTCATTCTTTCTTTTATTTTTGCATTTATTTTTGCCTTCTCTGTTTTTAACAGAGTAGCCAAAGTGAAACTTTAAGATTTAAATCAGAGCCTCGGCTCAACACACTCAAAAGGTTTCCTATTTCACTCAGAACTATAAATGCATTTATACTTTGAATCTGATAATTCATTCTATAGATACATTTTCACAAATAGAAATGACACTTGTTCCTACAATATTTATAAGAGCAAAATATGGGAAACAAACTATGTCAATCATTAAGTCACTGTTGAGTTAACCGATGATTTAGGGAACACTTTGCAGCTTTTAAAACAAATGCAGATGCTTCTGATTTGGTGTACGATGTGGTAGAATCAGGTGAGATAAGGATTTCACTGGCACCTAGGAAACGATGGACATGAACAAAGAATATTTCCCTGGTGGCATCTGTGAATTCTGTGTATGGGTTGAAGGTCAGGACTGAAATCTGCAGCTAATACCACACTCAGTGGTGAAATACTGAACAGTTTCCCCTAACAGTAGGAAAAAGACAAGCTTGTCTATTCTTACCACTTCTATTCAACAATATACTAGAAATCCTACTGATTAAAATATAGGGAAAAGAAATAAAAAGCATCAAGATCAGAAAAAAAGAAGTAAATTTATCTATTTACAAGACATATTGTTTATGTATAAAAATCCTAAAGCATCTCCGAAGTAACTACTAGAGGTAATCAACTGAACTTAGCAAAGTCACAAGGTATAAAATTAATGCAGAAAACAGATTGTATTTTTTATGTTTCAACAGGATATGAGTGGAAAACAAAAGTAAAAGCAATTTTATCTACAACAGCCTCAAAATATAAAATAATTAACAACCACAGGCACGACCACATCATAAAAACTACAGAACATTTCTGAAAGAAATTACATAGCTAAATAAATGGGAGAAATACACAGCAGTCATAGATTTGAAGTCTTACTATTGTTATGAAGTCAATTCTCCCCCAATTTTTTGACAGAGTTAACAAACTTCCAATCATAATTCTAGCAGTCTTTATGATAGATATTGACAAGCCAGTTCTAAAATTATAGTAAAATGCAAATAATCTTGAATGGCAAGTCAATTACAGAAAAATACGTACAACTTTTACTGCCTGACTTAAAGACTTACTACAAAGCTAGAGTTTGTAAGACAGTGTAGGATTAACAAAGGAGTGGGCATATAAACCAATGGACTGGGATAGAAGGGCTAGAAGTAGATCTACACAAAAATGGTCAATTAATTTTTGAAAAGCTACAAAGGCGATCAATGAAGAAAGGACAGTCCTTCAGGATATGATACTGGAACAACTGGACATCCAGATGGGGAAGAAATTAACCTCATCCCTTATTTTTGCCATACAAACAAAAACCAAAAAACAAAAAAAACCCTCAAAATGGATTACAGACCTAAACGTAAAGTGGGAAAACTACGAATCTTTTAGAAAAAAACAGAATAACCTTTTGACCTTGCTTGACCTTCTGAGACAAGCTCGTAAAAAACGTTCCTTAAAATTTGTCAAAATCATGAGTAAGGAAGGCTATGGGAGACAAAGAAATATTCCTTTAAAATATACCATATTTTTCTATATCAGACTCCCAATAATTATGGCACCTAGTGTAGGCCAGAATATAAGGAATGAGGCAATCCCCTACACAAGAAAAGGTGTATATTGTTACATTCTTTTGCAAGAGTGACACAATAATAGGAACAATTTAAATGCTCATGTCACTGGACTTGGCAATTCCACTTTCAGGAATTTATTCTGAAGAAACAATTGGATTAAGTGCAAAAACACAACCACACAACATACATGGGAATGTACATTGAAGCATTCATTGAAATAAAGGAAAAAAGTAGGCAGAAACTTACCATTTTTGAAAGATACACTATATTTGAAAGCTATTTTAAGGACAAAAACATCTACTACAATATTACTAATCTCCTTAGTATGCAGTGAAAATGGATCTCATCATCATCAAATAATACCAGCTGAAAATACAGTGTGGGCTAAATTTGCAAAGACTAAGCTTGCAAGCAATTTTTACAGCAGCCTGATATTAACTTCAGTTCGGATACTAATTTATTACCCGTTTTCATAAGTTTAAATTAACCGTATTTCACTTCTTTCTGACTTATTGCAAGTGTTTAATGTGGGTATCTTTAGGACTTTTAAACTACGATGAAGTAACTAGTATTTACAAATTAATATCGACTGCCAAAAAGGCAGCTACAAGCTGATAAAAATCTATTCATAACCAATAAAAATCTATTTCGTTCGAAAAAACTTGCATAAAGTTTAGCTGTTGATAGCTAAGGAATGATCGTCTGCGGACAACAGGTAAGTGCCCTGTGTTTCGATGTTGTATTTGAGATCCAATAAAAGAAAATAAAAAAGAAAACATTACCTACTCCGGAAACCCACCTGCTAAGGCCACATACCTTGATTCTTGCTTCCTCTATAAATTCTAGAGGGGCTTTCCCAAACTCGTGTACAGCTCCAATCCAAGGAATCCAGCCCCTTATGCACGGGGGACCACGCAAGTTCTTACGCTGAAGGAACAATAAAAGAGCAACGCAACCTAGGATTATAATCACTGTTGGGGCAATTAGTTCCATGTTTTCGTCTAGCACCTTCCAGAATCAGAGAAGGGCAAAGTTCCGCCGCCGTGGCCCTCGCTCATTCCCTGGTGGGAGGGGGCGCCTACGGGACCTCTCAACTTGTCTGCTACAACTTCCGCAGTTTGTTTGCCTTCCTAACCGTAGCCTCCTTTCCCCGCCCCAATTTTTAAATGACTTCTGCATCATCCCTCCCTCCTCCCACCTCCACTGGTCTTTCCACACGCGGCCACGCTGGACCCAACGCAGGGGCTGGACCAAACTGGTGCGGGTGCGGAGCGGTGGAAGGCGGGAGAGAACTTGCTCTGTTGCCATGGAGACCGGGGGCGGTGGCGCCGAGGAAACCTCGCTCGCCGCCAATCAGAGAAGGGCGCCCAAGAGGCGCGCAGCCTGGCGGACTACATTTCCCAGAAGGCTCGTGGGCTTCGCGTTGTTGTTCTGCTCTCTGTCCTGGGGAGCTCTCCGGCCCGGGGTTGCGAGGAACGCTGTAGGTTCGCGAGGTCGCCCGGCTGAGACGAGCGAGGGAAATGGTCCCCGCTCCGCCACTCGCCGGTTGAGGACGGGCCGCCCTGGCAGAGTGGCAGGCCAGCCGCGGCGCTGGGCGCCGGCCAGAAGGGGTGTCCTGTCGTCCCGTCTTGCTGCTGAATGTCGGATCCAGAGGATGAGGAGAGGCTTTTGCCGCTTGCCCAGAGATGGCCCCGAGCGAGCAAGTTCCTCCTGTCGGGCTGCGCGGCTACCGTGGCCGAGCTAGGTACCCGGCCGCCCCCGCCTGGGCCTCCCTCGCGACTCGTCGTGGTGCCGCGCTGGGGGTGGGGGTGAGGGCACCGGCGGGCGGCTTCGGGACCCCGGGCTGTGCGGCCCGCCAGGTTGCGTCCTCTTCCTGCACACCTGCTTAGTGGGAGGGCGGGGACAAGGCCGGCTTTGCGAGGAGGCGGCACTGGAGGTCACTAAGGTCTTTTCCTTCCAATTTCGTCTCCCCCAAGGTGTTGCTGTTGTGTCTGAATGTCTACTCTTGGAAGCTTCAAGAGCTGTCATTCCTCTCTAGGAATCATTTTTACATCCGTGAGCATGACCTTTTAAAAACACAATCCACTCTTCATCCTTATTGAGATAATCTCTCTGATTTCTATTCTTACATAGCCTCACCACATCATTATCTTTTGTAGACTCGTAGGACTTCAGTTATTAACCTGTCACTTATGGAGCATCTTCTCAACATCTGCTGGTTGTCCTCCTTGAGCTTAACTCACCTATACTGTGTCTACCTTTCAGGAGTCTGAGAAGTAGATAATGTATAAATGCTAAATCCAAGGCGGGGCACCCATTAATTGCAACTTCGTTATAATTACTACAATATTAAACTGTGGGGATAGTGCTTAACAGCCTCAGCCCTGACGTTTCTTACAGGCCGGTGGGGAGACATGCAGAGACAGGCAGTTACAATGTGCTACTTATTATAATGAAAGTATTAAATATCATAAGAACATAGAGCACAGACAGTTACCCATGCATAAGCAAGTCAGAGAAAACTAGAGGCCACCTTGGGAGAATTTTGATGCCCTTGCATGAGCAGGTGGTGTTCCTTCCAATGATTTTGTGAGCAGAGTGCCTGTGTGTTCTCTGTGAAGCCTTCACTGTGCATTTTAAGATTACCCTTTCATTTACTTGCCTGTTGAAAAACAAAACTAGCAACAGCGTTGGTGTGTATATCATTAGGAAATGTACTTTGTTCTCATCTAAAATGAATTTATTTTGTATTTCCAGCACAGCCAGCACAGGATCTGTTGTTTTGCCCTTTGTGTTCCTCCACTGTTGCCCTTTGGACCTTCTATTTTTTTCTCTTTCTCTTCTCTTAAAGCTGATGGGGAAATTTTTTGTTATTCACTGTTTTTACTGAAATACAATTCATCAACTTTTAAAAAAAAAATCAAAATCAGATTGCTGAATTGAATATTTCCAACTTTTTTTAACCTGATTGTTTCTCCCTATGACCAATGGCAAAGAAACATTCCTTTTGTTAAAGGTTTGTGAAGAATGGTGTGGGGGCTGTGGATGGGAAGCTAGGAAATCAAAATATGGGTTGGTTTTGAATACAAAACACTCCAGGATCAGAACCTGAAGCATTATTTAAGTAACCAGTAAGTAAACCAGAATTATTTTGAGAGGCATAACCCATGCTAATATAGAGGAACCTGTATCTTGTCTTTTCAAGGTTCATATATTAATAAAGCATTATTTAAATGTTCTACATGCAAACTACTTCTGTTTTAGGGGAACTATCAGCAAGACATTTTTTCCAAAGACCAGTGGTAAGATTTAACATTCTCCTGCCCCTACTCTGATTTCTCTTGGAAAAAGCATAACTATGATTTTATATCAGGCAGTGGTCATTGAAAAGACTCATGTAATATCAATAACATTCATGAACTTACCCGAATCTGGTTACTTCTGTTATTCGGGACATTATGAGTATGAAGTTAAGAGCTTGATCTTCCTAATGTGGGCCAGTTGGCTTCATGGATTCAAGGAAAATATATTCAAGGAAAAATGTATTCTTGAACTCAATACCTTGAATTCAAAATGTAATCATTAGAAAAAAACTTTTCAAGTACAATTGGTACTCACGAGGAGGCCACACATAAAACTTAGTACTGGAAAAACAACTCAGTATGTGCCTTAACTGAAAGTATATTGAGCATGCTGCCCTTGTATAAACCCCATGTCAGATCTTCTATATCTCAAACTTCAGATCAGTGAATATCACCCATGAAATTACAGAATTCATCTTTGCCTTGAATTCATCTTCCCCTGCCTTTATTATGAACCTATCAGAAGTAGTACAGTATTCTAAAAGTCACATTGGGTCTTAATCATGGTTGCAGTCAAAGGAGCATCACAGAATATGGATATCTGAAATTATTCCCATTGGAAAGCAAAAATTAAGGACTAAGGTAGATTTTAGGCTGAAATTTCTGAGTAAAAAGAACCCAAATCTTGTCACTTTCTTTCCCCTGATGATCTAGGGGTGGGGGTGCTCTGGGACAGTGGTTCTTAAATTTGGGAGTGCATAAGAATCAAATGATTTCTAAACCCCCATCAACCTATTCAGAATCCATAGACATGGAACTAGGAAATAATTTTTAATAATTTCTCTAGCTGATTCTGATGTATTCTAAATTTGAGAACCACTGGTCTTGTGGTGACTAAAATATTAGTTCTGTGACTTTAGAGTTTTTGTTTGTTTCTCTGAATGTTATGGGTTTCCCCCCCTCATTTTGTTTTTTTATTAGCAACCTTTCCCCTCGATCTCACAAAAACGCGACTCCAAATGCAAGGAGAAGCTGCCCTTGCTCGGTTGGGAGACAGTGCAAGAGAATCTGCTCCCTATAGGGGCATGGTGCGCACAGCCCTAGGGATTGTTCAAGAAGAAGGCTTTCTAAAGCTTTGGCAAGGAGTGACACCTGCCATTTACAGACACATAGGTATTTATCTTGATTACAGCTGGTAAGTTTGTTATGAGTCCTGTGTGTCCTCTGCTTTTGTGTTTAGCTGTGCTCAAAACCCAGTGGGTTTTTTTCCCCCTGCTAATGTGATAAATGACTACATATTCTCTTAAGAAGAAAATTAACCACCAATGGTTATTAAGAAATGATCTTAAATTTTTAGAGATGCATATAGAAGTATTTAGGAATGACCTGTCATGATGTCTGTAATGTACTTCAAAATAATTAAGCAGAATAACCAATCAAATATGACAAGAATGTTAGCGATGATACATCTCAAGGATACAGAGGGAGTTATTTTCTCTACTTCCCTGCATGTTTGAAGAATTTTAAGAAAAAAATTAATAATTGGTATTTTTTCCCCACTTTAGGAACATTAAAACACAAAATTTAAACTTTTCATGTTCTTTGAAAATTAAAATATATTTGACTAAAATGCCAGATTTCATCGTCTCCGTCCCATATACTACAGACTAGGCAACTCTGAAAGAGAAGAGGGATGGCTGATCCAATTCTGGCAATTGAATGATTGCAATGTAGCTGATTTTCACTTCTGTTCCCGAGGCTACCTACCTACCTATGTGGGCCTTTAGTCAGTCTTAAAGGGAAATAGTTGTGCTACAGCCAGTCAGTGAGAATACTTTTCTGCTCTGCTTCTCAAGTGGCACTCACAAAGACAGTCGTTGTTGTGTTTTCTGCCTGTGGATAGGAGATCATAAACTTGGCTTCAAAAGGAGATAGGAGAGGTGCAGCATTCTTCTCCTCTACGTCCATAGTATTTTCACAAGTATGTAGGGACCCTTGACCAGAAAAGTGTAATACTTACCAGCTTATGATTTTTAAAGCTTCAGTTCTTGAGTGAAGCTCAAGTAAGCTAGAGTGTCTTCATCAAGAGCTTTCCGGAATTATGTATAGAGACTGCTATTGTTTTGGTGCTTTGTGTATTTGTGAATATATTAAAATATTTTATCAGACTTCCCAAAATATTAAGAAAAGGGTTCTTTATGAATACCATGTACTGATTTTAATGATTTTTATTTTCCAATCTTTTTTTTTTTATATTTCTCCTTCACTTCCCATTATTGTTTTGGGTTTCACTTCTTTTCAGTTGTATTTCGTTGACCATTGTAAATGGCTTTACAGTTAAGATTCATTTCATACATTTGACAGATGATGGAAAAAGTTACCTCAATATAATAAATTACCCAGTGAGGTTATGCATGTTTATTAAATGAAAAATGCCTGCTGTGTACTAAGCTCTGTATTAGGGTATATAGAGTAATGAAAACACACAAAGCCTGCCCTGAAAAGTAGATGGTCTGATGGAGAGATGAGCAACAAAATCAAGTTAATCTCCAATTAATGTGATAAATGTCATATTTGATGTATGCATGGGTTGCTCTGGGGAACAGAGGAGAAGTGTGGCAGGTGCAGTGGCAGTCTAGAACACTGGAGGTTGGAGAAGACTTTTTAGAAAACATGTTCTTTGAATTAAGTCTTGGAGGACTAGGAGTTAACAAAGCAGAGAAGGGAGAATCCATTCAAGAACGATGAGACAGCATATGAGAAGGCCTGAGGCTTAAGAAGGCATGGCACCTTTGGAGAAACATCAAGAAAAGCCCATGTCTTGGAAACATAGGGCGCATGAGAAAACGACACAGCTAGAGAGATTGACTGGCCCAGGTCAAAATGCCCTCTTGTTTTATTAAACATTGAACTGAATTTACCTTTTAAATGATCCATTCTACACAGTGTACTCCGGAGGCCGCATGGTCACTTATGAACATCTTCGTGAAGTTGTATTTGGCAAAAGTGAAGATAAGCATTATCCCCTTTGGTAAGTTTTGTTTTGGAAAAAAATATATACTATTGACCCTAAAGTTCTCATGTGTATCCATTAGATTTGTATAAAACTGTGTATTTGTACCAAAATCACCCCAAGTTATAGGCTTAAAATAATTACTAATTATAATATAAATCCAAATAAGCGAGCATTTACTGCACATTGTATACAAACATACATGTGAGTGTGTATATGAAATTTTGCATGTATATTACTTAATATTTTAATATTAAAATAATTCCTTTTGTAAAAAATGATTTTATTTATTTATTTGTCAGAGAGAGAGAAAGCAAGCAAGCACACAAGCAGGGGGAGCAGCAGGCAGACGGAGAAGCAGGCAGTGGTTATGAGATTCTCAAAGACAAAAAACAGTGCTGTGTTCATCATTGTGAGAACCAGGCAGTCCCAGGCTGCTGGTATTGGTGAAGACTGATACAAGTTCTATGGAAAACAATTTTCAGGGCCTACCAAATGTTATATAAATGTTCAGATTTCTTAGTTAAAAGTTAAGCTGTGTAAATAAATTGTGATATGTCCATAAAATGGAATGCTATGAAACTATTTTTTAAAATGAGGTAGTTCTATATGAACTGATAACTTTTGAGATACATTATTAGGAAAAATATATCCTAAAGGACATTATTAGGGAAAAATTAAGGTGTGGAACTGTATAAAACCTTGCATTCTACATTTGTGCCTTTTTTTAAAAAAAAAAGATTTTATTTATTTATTTATTTTAGAGAGAAAGAGAGAAATAGCGAGAGTGCAAGTGGGGTAAGGAGAGGGCAGAGGGAAAGGGAGAGAATCCCATGCTGACCCCAAGCCAAGCATGGATCCCGACGTTGGGCTTGATCCCACGACACCGAGATCACAACTCTGAGATCATGACCAGAGCAGAAGCCAAGAGCCGGTGGCTCAGTCTATAAACTGAAAATTAGTCGGTTGAGCCAACCAGGCACGCCTACGTTTGTGTACATTTTTAAAAAGGAGTATTTATACATATATGTTTGTGTGTACACAAACTATCAGTTGTAACTTAGTGCTTAAGACTATGTGATCGGCACTCAGACTTCCTGCTGTTACATCTTGGCCTTAACACTCACTAGTTGTGTGATTTGATTTGTTCTTTAACTGCTTTTATGCCTCAGTTTCCTTATCTGTAAAGAGTATTTAAGAGTAGTACTAATATCATAGGGTTGATGTGAAAATTAGATGATGTTTTTAAAAATGCTTGAAAAGGGCCTGACTGGGGCACCTGGGTGGCTCAGTGGGTTAAAGCCTCTGCCTTCGGCTCAGGTCATGATCTCAGGGTCCTGGGATCGAGCCCCGCATTGGGCTCCCTCCTCGGCAGGGAGTCTGCTTCCTCCTCTCTCTGCCTGCCTCTCTGCCTACTTGTGAGCTCTCTCTCTGTGTCAAATAAATAAAATCTTAAAAAAAAAAAAAAAGAAAAGGGCCTGACATAATAAGCACTCAGTGAATGCATTATTATTATGTGCAGGAAATCATAAGAAGCTAGTAATTGTGATTGCTTCAGAGGAAGGGAACTGATAATAGGGACCCTTGTTACTCTATACCCATGTGTACCTCTTCAAATATTGTTTTAGAGCAAAAGGAAAGAAATTATCCCTTTTCTTCTCGGAAAAGGGGTCAGAGCCTGGTCTGAGACACAAGTAGCTGGAATGGAGAGGAGGGGATGGAGTCAAAGCACGTTTAAGTATAGTAGTCCAGACTTGATCACTGTTGACTTTGGGAGGTGAGGAGAAGGACGAGTTAAGGAGCAGAGAGAGTTTCGTCGAAGAGAAGTTATCAACCCCTCTTTACTTTGCAAAACTACTAAAATAGTAGTTTACAAAATCCGACTTACCAGCTTTTGTCTGTTGGACTGATTACATCTATGCTGTTTTTAGTCCCCTGTGGTCAGAACTAAACTACAATTAAATGGTCAGTTCAGATGTTTATAACTTTGAAGCAACTGCCCTTCCTTTGAATTTCAGGCCATAGAAGGCCCTGAAACCAGATCTGAATTTCAACCCCTTTCACCCTCCCTTCAGTAAACAGACAAACCATCTACTTTCCTCTGTGATTTGTACGTCCATCCTTTGCTTCACTTTGCCTTAAATCCTCTATGCAGGGGCTGGATCAGCTTGGTACTATTGTTCACTACAAAATTTGCAAAATTAACAGAAACTATTAAAAAATGTATCTCCTTTTGTAATTAGGAAATCAGTAATTGGAGGTATGATGGCTGGTGTTGTTGGCCAATTTTTAGCCAACCCAACTGATCTAGTGAAGGTTCAGATGCAAATGGAAGGAAAAAGGAAACTTGAAGGAAAACCTTTGCGGTAAGTTCTCCAATTAACTGATTCTGTTCCTTTCCCCCATCATAGTTTGAACATGTGCCTACTGATTTGTGCATTTTTGCAATCCAGCATTCAGTGAAGACACTAATTCTGACTCATTCAACTTGGGAGATGTATTCATTAAGAGAAGAGCTAACGTGGATCTTTTCATTGCATGCTAAGGTGCACGTGTTCTTTACCAGAAAAATTATATCTGTGCATAGTCGTTTGCTGCTTTCCCCAGCCAAGTCAGCTAGACTTGTCCTGTTACAGCTTGATATAAAGAGTCTGATCACTAAAATTTGCAATTTGCCCCAGGGCGAATGCCAGTTTTGCTGTGTGGCTTAGTGTTGTAGAAGTCACTTAGTGCTCCTACTCTTTGTTTCTTTATCTTTAAAAGGGACCTTTCAAAAGGTTTGCATGACAGACTGCCTGGGCTCTTCCAAGGCTAAAAGCTTGGTTCCTTTCCCTTAATCCGTGAAAGAAAGAGAATAGCAAGATTGACCTTGCAAGTTCTTCCCACTTCCCTGTGCAATCCTATTCTTCCTCTTTTCCCCAAGTTTAAAGAAGGTTTTTATTATGCCTTTGTGACACAAAATTCTCCTATTGCATTACTTTACATTATTGAAGTCTGCCTTTCTTCAAAGGACTTCATATTCAATAATTTATTAAAATACCATGTAGCCTATTTCTCTGGGAAAGGGGCAAAATCTTAGACATTAATAGACCTCTCCCAGAAAAGAGAAAAACTGCAGACCATCTTGGGCTGAGTATGAAGAGGTCTGTTCCTCTGAACACTACAGGTCTGTGGCTGGGCCAGGGGTGAAGGAGGGTTTGGGATCTTCTTTGGGAACCCGCCACTGACACTGACCACTGCTCTTCACGGTGCTGCTCCTCTAGCTGGCTTAGTGGAGGTTGAGGTTGGGCTTGACAGTCCAGGCCCCCTTGAGCCCTCCAAACAAAGAGAACACCCACCACAGAGGAGAAAAGGGTACCACTCTGACTTAACCAAGCAGCTCACAGAATCCCAGGACCCGTTTTGTCATCTTGAGACAACTTCTAATTAATTACTAAGTATCATGAAGAAGTGAGGTTGCCATGGTTGGCTACATGGAGAGAACTTTTGGAATCCAGAAAAATCTGAGTTTTTAACTAATCTTGTCAAATTTTCCCCTCCTTTGTCTCCACTGTTGGAAATTTTTGGTTTGATATAGTAGTAAAAAACATTTCCTGTAGTTGTAAAGAACATCAGCCTTGGGGTCAGACAATCTGGGGTTTGTATCCACGCTTTACCACATTTTAGCTCTGACCCTAGTCAAGTTCCTTAACTTCTCTAAGCCTCAGTATCCTCAGATGGAAATTGGAACATAAATTCATACTTTATAGTTTTCAGGAATAATTTATCTTATGTATATATAAAATCTTGTGCTTAATAAGTGCAAAACAGATTTTAACTACAATAACCATCATTTGTGAGTGTAACTTCCCATGTAGCATTATAGCAATTATGCATGCCCAATAAATATTCATATTATCTTTTTGGTAAGACTTAGGGAACACAGAGCCTAAGTTAAAGCCACTCAGCTAATAAGTGGTAAAGGTGGCATCGAACTCCAGGTATTTCTGACTATATGAAACCCAGACTATTATTTTATAACAGAGGTTTCTGGATTTGATTCATGGTTTAGCACCATTTTTCACCTGTGTACAAAAAAACTGAACAAAACAAAGACAGGATAGTAAATTTTTATAAACCCCAAAGTATTCAATTTTAAGAACTTCCATTATGAGATTGCCCTCCCTACTCTTTGGACTAAAAATGTCATTTCTTTTATGAGAATATGTGAAGATTGATTTCTTCAGTGTCTAACAATTCTGGATAATTAAGATGTTATTTTACTCCAAATCATAACAACTATGGATGAAGTTTATCCAGCTTTATTCCATAGAAATGCATAGAATTTTCACATTTAGTTATTATTTTTCCTTTAGATTTCGTGGTGTGCATCATGCATTTGCAAAAATCTTATCTGAAGGAGGAATACGTGGGCTTTGGGCAGGCTGGGTACCCAATATACAAAGAGCAGCGCTGGTGAATATGGGAGGTAATGGAAACTTTATTGAACTCTGAGAAGTTCTAACTGCCTTCATGATTGTACTGATAAGCACTGACATCAGGAAAATGAAGAACTGTATTTAATCATTTTTAGTAATATACATTGGTAACTGTCTATGTTTTAACACCTTAATTAAATATTTTCTTTAGAGTATTTTTACTTGTGTCCATGGTGACCTATGAAAAGGATTTCCTAAAACAAGCAAATTATAGCAATAAGGAAATAGGACTAAACTATTTTTAAGGTCTCCTTTCTACCCACACCCTCCTCCAAGATCCAAACTGACACATGTAACCATGTGACAATCATTATGTCCAGAATGCCCAACTCTTTCCCCCAGCTTGTGCAGTAGGCATCCCAGATTGGAAACCTGAATGTTTCCTTAACTCATCCTGTCCCTCACCTCCCATAGTTAGTCCCTAACTGCTTCTGTCTTTTGTTTTAAGATTTTATTTATTTATTTGTCAGAGCGAAAGAGGGAGAGAGAGAACACACAAGCAGGGGGAGTGGCAGGCAGCGCAGACAGAGGGAGAAGCAGGCTGCCCACTGAGCAGGGAGCCCGACGTGGGACTCCATCCCAGGACCCCAGGATCATGACCTGAGCCAAAGGCAGATGCTTAACTGACTGAGCCACCCAGGCATCCCTTGCTTCTGCCTTCTAAATATTTCTTAAAGTTGTACTTATCTCCAATACCTACCACCTTAGTGTCCTTAAAATGACCATTTTTACAATTCTCACCATCATAGCCACAGCCATCAGGCTAGTCTCTTCCCCTGTCCTCAAATTTATACCCAATATCCAGAGGGATTTATCTAAAACACAAATCTGAACATGTTACTGGGACCCTTAAAACCTTTTACTGGCTTCTCATCACTCACATAAGAAAGTGGAAATTTCTTAACATAATGTAGGTCTGCACAATCCAACCGAGGCCTTTAGGGAATTGAGCAATTCATTGATTTGGGAGTAAAGAGTGGAGCAGAGTCATGAGCTAGAAGGTTCCATTGCCTGCACATACCACACTGCTTTTCACCTCCTACTTTCTGTGTTCCTCCCCTTCTTCTATTTAGTTTCCTTCTGCAGATGTTTTAGTATTCCGCTGAAGTGTCTTTCTACCGTGTATTTTTCCTGAATCCCACCCTTCCCTAGCCATGTTATGTTAGATGCCCCTTTATGAGTTTCTGTAGTTCCCGGTGCTTATCTCTGTGATTGCTATACCTCATTACATTGCTTTCTACTGTGTGTCTATCTCCTCTGCTAGATTATGAGCCCACTGAAGGCAAGGACATTTTATTTATCATTATTTTCCTAGTCCCTTATGTAAGTCAGTAAACATTTGATGAATGAACTAATGAATGAAAAGATTATTTCTAAGACCAAACTTAAGTGATTCTAGGAAATGAAGGGATGGCCTTTTTGAGGGTTATAGGAACATACCACTTAAACATCAAAGGAAGTAAGTCTGTTTTTTAAATTTATTTATTATTTTGCTATTTCAGTCCATCCATAGCTACAATATCATATTGGTGGCTATTTTAGTTATCAGGAATCTTTACTAATTGTAGTTTCTCAACTTGATGCTTCACAATCTGTTGTAGCTCAGATTTCTCTTCCAGCTTCCAGCTATTTACTCAGCATGTTTATTTGGGTTATCTTGAATATATCATGCTGTGCCCAAACCAAATTTGTTTATCAAACTACTTCCTGGGGCGCCTGGGAGGCTCAGTGGGTTAAGCCTCTGACTTCAGCTCAGGTCATGATCTCAGGGTCCGGGGATTGAGCCCCGCATTGGGCTCTCTGCTCAGCAGAGAGCCTTCTTCCCCCTCTCCCTCTGCCTACCTCTCTGCCTACTTGTGATCTCTCTCTCTCTCTCTCTGTCAAATAAATAAATAAAAATCTTAAAAAAAAAAAAAACAAAAATTACTTCCTTCTCCATTCTTCCCGATCTCAAAATATGATATCACTTTCTCTCTTGAACAATGCAGAAACCTAGGCATGAGTTTCGTCTCTTTCCTTTCACTTACTCCTGATAACCAATCAGTCACCAAGTCTAACCACTTTTGTCTCCTAGGTGTATCTCATATCCATCTACTTCTTCTCATCCCGGGAGCCACTCCTTTGTCCAAGTATTATTTATCTCCTCCTACTGCTGGATCAATACAGAAGCCTCCAGGCTAGTCTTTCCATATCTACCCCACGGCCATTTTGTCCCACCATGCATTGGAAACCGCTCTGATCAAGCAGATCAAGGTCATCACTCCATGATGACCAAGATCGAGATCAAGGTCATCACTCCATCATCTTACTTAAAACATTTTAAATTAGTCAAACCTCATTTTCACCATCTCCAAAAATCACAGCTCTGCCCTTCAAATTGTTTAAGCTCAAAAATCTTATAGTCTTCTTTGATTCCTTTCTTTCCGTTTCTATTCAATTTGGTGATTCTGCCTTCAAAACATATCTAGAATCTGACCAGTGCTCCACAACTCCTTTATCCAAACCATCATCATCTCTCACCAGAATAAATGCAATAATCTCATCTCTAATCTCTCTTGTCTCCCTGTAGTCTAGTCACAGCAGAACAGCCAGAGTGTCATGTAAATAGTAACCCAGAGTTGTCACTGCTCTGTTCAAAACCCTCTCTTAAAGATCCCATCTTTAAAATTAATATATATCATTCTTCTCCACCTTCTGATATTCTTGTCCCCTTTCTTTGCCTTATTTCTCTTCAGAGCAGTTATAACTATCTGAAATGCTGTGGTTTACGTATTTGCTTACTGTCTCATGCCTCAACAAAGTATGAAGATTTTGTTCAGTTTGTCCATGGCTCTTTCCCCAGCACCTAGAATAATGCCTACTTCCACATGGTAGACACTCACATATTTGGTGTGTGATCAAATGTATCTATCCATTCTTGCTTCTTTACAATTCACTTCCTGTACTTTTGTAGGTAGTCATTATAAAACTCCAGTGTTGTAATATATCACTGCCCTCTTCAAATCTCTTCAACAGCTCTTCATTGTCATTAGAAAAAAATGTAAAAAGCTTAATGTAGAATAATGATCAGGCCCTTTTATTTATAAGAGACAGAATTTCAACTCAACCTACTTAGGATTAAAAAAAGAATTTATCATCTCAAATACTAAGACGTCCAGGGGTTGAACTGATGGTAGGCAATAGCTGGATTCAAATGTTCAAACAATGCAATTGAGTGTCTGTCTCTCTTCCTCTTTTCCTCCCCCTCCATCTGTTGGTTGCTTTCCCATGCTTGAGAATAATAGTCTCTTTCATCCTTGTACACATTTCTGCCCCAAGCCTAACCTATTCTTTTTTTTTTTTTTTTTTTTTTTTAACTTTAGGNGTGTGTGAGCAGGGCAATGAAAGGGGCAGAGGGAGAGGGAAAAAGAGAAAGAGAATCTTAAGCAGCCTCCATGCTCAGTGTGGATCCCAACATAGAGCTCAATCTCATGACCCTGACATCATGATCTGAGCCAAAATCAAGAGTTAGAGGCTTGGGTGCCTGGGTGGCTCAGTGGGTTAAAGCCTCTGCCTTCGGTTCAGGTCATGATCTTAGGGTCCTGGGATCGAGGCCCGCATCAGGCTCTCTGCTCAGCAGGGAGCCTGCTTCCTCCTCTCTCTCTGCCTGCCTCTCTGCCTACTTGTAATCTCTCTCTGTCAAATAAAAAAATAAAATCTTTTAAAAAAAAAAAAGAGAGGCTTAACTGACTGAGACATCCAGGTGTTTTAAGCCTAACATATTATTAACATAAAAGACATTCATTGCCAAGTGAATATTTTAGCTTTCTTTTTCTTTTTATTGCCAGATTTAACTACTTATGATACAGTGAAACACTATTTGGTACTGAACACACCACTTGAGGACAATATCATGACACATGGTTTATCAAGGTAAGTGGTTATTTTAGTTTGAATTAATTTCTTTTTTTTTTTAAACTTTTTTTTTTAATTTTATTTATTTATTTGACACACAGAGAGAGATTACAAGTAGGCAGAGAGGCAGGCAGAGAGACAGGGAGAGGAGGAAGCAGGCTCCCTGCTGAGCAGAGAGCCCGATGCGGGCCTCGATCCCAGGAGGCTGAGATCATGACCTGAGCCGAAAGCAGAGGCTTTAACCCACTGAGCCACCCAGGCGCCCTTGAATTATTTTCTATGTCACTTTTCTTCCATATTTGGCATAAATTCTAACCTTTTGTCTCCTTTGATTAAGAATCTAGTGATATTACCCTTAGAGAAATGTGATAGTACATTTAAAAAAGAACAATTTTCTTAGAAATCTTTGCAGCTAAAATGGACAGAGAGAGGCAGAATTGCACACTGTTTCATATTAAACCATCCCAAATATTTGCACCTTGATGGGACCCTCCTGGGGTCAGATTCTGTTGATCAAGTCTCCAATTCAGTTCCACAGATATGTTCGAGTATCTTTCATGATAAAGGCACCTGCAGGGCACTGCAGTGGGTACAAAGGGTAATCCAGGCTCCTTTTCAGGGAGTTGACCAAGGGAAAAATAAGACAAGTATGAAAACAATATACAGGGGGACCTGTGTGGCTCACTCAGTTAAGCATCTACCTTTGGCTCAGGTCATGATCCCAGGGCCCTGGGATTGAGCCCTGCCAGCCTCCCTGCTCAGTGGCGAGTCTGCTTCTCCTTCTCCCATCGCCCTTCCCCTGCTAGTGTTCTCTCTCTCTCTGTCAAATAAGTAAATAAAATCTTTAAAAACAAAAACAATGTATGGTAAATGCTGAAACAAAGCACCTAGTTACTGTAGCATTCAGAAGAGGGAGAAAAATATAACCACTTGGGAGGGTCCTATAAAGGAGCTAGAATTAGGTGTTTTGAAGAGCTGTAGCTCTTGACAGAGACGGGAAGTAGAGCACTCCAGGAAGCAGCAGCACCTTATCTCTTTGCAACACAATTTAAAATTATCCATTAGAGTGACTTTCTTTATAGATGTCTAGTGTTCTTAACATTATAGTGATTTCATTTATCTTCTGATCTTATGTCCAAATTCCAGAATGCTTTATGCTATTTAGATGACCCCAAAAGTATATTAATGATGTTGAACCAATGAGATTTGGAGATATATAGATATAAGCAATTCCAATTCCAGATTCTCTTTAACTTTATATTCGTAGAGTTGTTTTTCTTCATTCCTCCACTCTTAAAATAAGTGTGATCTTTAGTGCTACTAGAGCAATCTTTTTATATGTCTTTGCTTACCATTCTTTTCCATTCCAGATTCTTACCCAGGTGTGTTCACTAGCTACACCATACTTTCTGTAGCCAATAGGCTGGCCTCCTCTTTCAGAGAAAACTGAGGATTTTGGCCTCCTTCCACTTCTTATTTCTATCCTGATAAACATATATATTATATTTGTATCTAGCCTTACCATTTTTCCTGCACTGTGTTTGTTCACACTGCTCACTCTGCCTAGGAGAATTTTGTTTCCAGTTTCTACCCAGTGGAGTCACCTTGTAAGACTTTCTCATCTTTCAAGATGCTTCTCTGTTCTGGTCTTATGATCTACTCTAGGAGCAAGATATTCGGGTCTGTCCTATAGTTCCACATTGACACACTCTTTCATTGTCTTTCTACCTAAATGGTCTTTGAAATACCACATCTAGCCAAAGAATCATGGATCTCCTGGCAGTTGTAAGTCTGCCTAACATATACTGTCCTACCAAATAGATCTGTCTTTGTGGAAAAACAAGATTTCCAGCTGTGTATATTCTAGTCCTAATGTGAATTAATTTAGTCTTATTCTTCTCTAATTCAGGTTTTAGGGAAATGGGATGATGGGCATTTGTTTCATTTTTCAGTTCTACCCACTGGATCAGTTTTTTAAATGGGTTGGTATGAATATGTGTGTTATATGAGGCAACTCAAAAGTTGCTAATGATGAACTCAAATCCAAGTAGGTAAACGGTGCTATGTGGTCTGGAGGTTCTGGATACTGTGTCTTAGAAGAAAATGATTGCTCATGGAGGCTTGAAGGGGATTGCAGCTGTTCAACCAGAGAGCTTTTTATGAGCCATCCAACACCTAAGGAAAAGGGAATTTGATATAAAGAATAAAAACCGTGTAAGCCCTGAACTGTGCACTTAAAAATGATTAAAATGGTAAATTGTATGTTGTATCTGTTTTACCACAATTTCAAAAAACAGGGTAAATAAAAAGTCCTGGGGTAGGGCAGGAGCAGTAAAGACAAGTGAGGATGTTAATGAGGTAGGAAGGCAGGTGGCAGGCTATGTTAATCAAGGAAGCAGAGGAAAGGTAGGGAGTTGAATTAATCATCAGGAAATGATATAGAACAGGAAGACCAGGATAACCTTGTTTTTCTTTTTTAAATCGTGAGGCTGTTGAGAGATAAAACTGTGAGAAACGTGAGTTTACTCTGTGTGAAGATGACCCATGAGCATAATTTAGTTCATCCTTAAGATGAACTGGCTGTCTCTGAAATAGTGCTGATGGGAGTATCTGAAACTGGTCTTGCAGATGGCCACTTGACCTCCTGGAGAGATCGGAAGACTCACCTAGTCACTTTCTGTCTGTTACCACTTCAGCTGTGTCCTCAGCTTCATTTGGGGCTGTTGTTAGCAAGGAGAGATGAAGGCCAATAGCAAAAAGTATCAATGTCCATTTCAGTGCAAGTAGCTTGGGCGAAATCAATGTTCCTTTTATTGCTCTATCTTTTCCCTTTGACTCTAGATACCATCTTCCTTGAGTCCTCCTGAATACATTAGTCTCTTTTAGTATTTATTTTTTAAAGAAGTGCAGCCAGATCACACTACATCCTTAGGTGTTGGTTAAGAGGTTTCTACGTGAAAATATTAAGGTATATTAAAATCATGGTATTAAACTTCCAAAGAATCTGAACAAATAGGAAAGAATATAAAAAGAGCAGTGGTGTACACCTACTGGAATGTATGTGGTGAAACAAGAGCTCTTTCCACAAAGAAAATGACTATTGTGTGGACAGAGACCCAAGGACATTATATGCAGTTAGGTTGTTTGCTCTAGTATGAAATAGGTTATATGGGTTCTTTCCCTTGAATTCAAGTATTTCTAAAATAATTTTCTCCTTTGGATTATAAATCCTGACCTGAAAATGGTGGACAGAGTCTGGGTACTTTCTGCCACAGCAGTTTAGAATAAGAAAGCTAAGGTAGCTTCAACTTCCCTGCCATCGAGCCTTCAAAGACGTCAAAAGTCTTGGCATAGAAGTCAGTGGTCCTTATCTTTGTGAGGTGTTTGATGTCCCAGAGGACCTAAAAGTTTTCCACAGTTTTGATCCCAGTTTCTATAGATTCAGCTGCTGGGATATGGGACTTCATTCTCCATGACTCAGGTCAACCACCCTTTTTCTCGTCATAGGTCTTTCTTGTGGAAGAATTGAAAGCAGCTTGTGAGTTTTCAGTTTGTGGAAATCCATCCTCTGTGTTGCCTTGCATGCCCCCAAGTATAATGAACTGCTAGTGATTTTTTAACTTTCTAGTCGCTCATTTACAGAATCACAATGGACTCTGCCTTAGGTTGACGACAGACAGCCATTTTGTCTCTTCTGAGGAGTTGACTAGCCTTTTTCAAGAAGGAGCAATTAACGTTGTTGGACAAAGGAAGAAGGGATAAACAGAAACTCATTAGACCTTATGCCTGGAACACAGATTGAAGGAAAAACAGGAATTTTCCAGTTAGATGGGGGTGCAGACATGGAGGTGTTGCATAGTATGGTAAATACAGAGCTCAATTTAGTTATATTGTTAGAGCGTAATGGGTGAAGAGAGATATGATCTTGGAGTAATATGTATGACAGCTCGTGTATGAGCTAAATCAGGTAATAGGGAAAATGAGTCTTAGATGCCGTTAAGTGGGGAAAAATCACATAATTGGAATTCTATTTTAGATCCCTTAGGATGGGCAGAAGAAGGTAAGATTATATTCAAATGGAATAGCTTAATGAAGTGAGGCTTAAACAGCAGTCGAAGTGAATTTTTTGTTGGTTAAGTATTAACTAAATTAGGTGATTCCCCTGCCCAAGATCCTCTCAGTGACTTATGTTCACATCTAGAATAAAATCACACCCCTTCGATAGCCTTCATGGGCTGATCTCTACCTGCTTCTTCAGTCGTTCATCCAGCTGGACTCTGTCAGGATGCCACGGCCATGTCAGCTACTTTCTCTCTCTTCAGCCCACCACAGCCATTTCTGGTTCAGGGCTTTTCATGGGCTGTTCCTCTGGAGTGCAACATTCTTCCTCCATGTCTTCACATCATTGTTTCTTGCCATTCTGCTGTCACTCAAGAGCCTCTCCATGATGGCCTGTCACCCAGTTACTCCCTGCCATGCTATCCCATTTTATTTTGTTTGTAGCACTTACAGCATTCTGAAATTATTCATTCCTTCTCTACTTCTTCCCAAGTAAGGGCCTCAGGGACAGGCTCGTGTGTGTCCTCTTCACTGCCTAGAAGAGTGCCCGCCACCACTCGGTGTTCAATGTATATTTGTTGACTGGACATTCTTTTTAGTTTTTTTTTTTCTCTCTCTTTAATGATTTCATTAAGCATTGATTTAAAGCAAAAATAAGATTATTATGAAGAATAACACAGTAATATATTTAGTATTCCATTCTTTCTAAATATAAAATTTCCTTTTCTTATAATTTAGAAAATGCTATTTTTATTATCCTTCAAATTCATTTATTTGTATTTATAGTTTATGTTCTGGACTGGTAGCTTCTATTCTGGGAACACCCGCTGATGTCATCAAAAGCCGAATAATGAATCAACCACGAGATAAACAAGGAAGGTAGATAGAAAGTCTTCACTCTCCATGTGTTCAAATGTCCATAATAATAATGTTCCTTAAAGATGTTTCCTTGTATTTATTCTTGATAGAAATGTATATGTGTGATCGTGTGTTCAACCAGCAAACTGTTTTTATGTAATTATCTGCTCTTTGTCTGATGGAAAAGTACTGTGCATTTGGGGATATAAGCTAATTTAATGATCATATTATTTAGACACAAGGTATTTATTGTGATTTTATTGTTTTCAAAGAGTTTATGAAAATATACTCTGCTGAGAATTTACAGAGCACTTTCTTCAGAAGCTTATGACTTACAGGTAACATGGAGAATTTGATTTGATATAAAACAGTCTGTTCTCTCTGGAAGAGATCAGGTGGAGTGAATTCTAAGTATAAGACTAAGGGTGGGATGAATCCGAAGAATCAGCCTTAGACACCTAAAGAAATTATCTTTAAACTCAAAAGAGGTGATATATGTATGTATGTGTATACTGAGCCACAAGTATTATTTGTTCTAAATTAGCAAAAAATGTTTAAGTTTCCTTATAGTAAGTTTCCTTAGATTATTTTTTAATTTACGTTTTATATATACACTATTTACACACAAGAAATTTAACAGAACTGTCTTCTTTCCTTTTTAGGGGACTTTTGTATAAATCATCAACTGACTGTTTGATTCAGGCTGTTCAAGGAGAAGGATTCATGAGTCTATATAAAGGCTTTTTACCATCTTGGCTGAGAATGGTAACGTCAGGTTTTTCCTTCCTTTGTTTTTGTCTTCTTTGCACTTAAATTACTTTCAACCTATAAATATTTTCCCTTTCTCTTTTGGTTTTTAGCCTGGCTCCACCCCAAAACCACAATTCTTTCTCTCTTTTTATATCTCTTTTTGTTTTCTTTTTACCTCTCCTCAGAGTCTTATTACCTTCCTCGATGGATTAAAGTAATATAATTCAGTTACATCTAGAAATGAATAGGTTGACATTCTGTTGCTCATAAAGCTAGTGGATAGGGTTTTCTGCAATGTAAAACCTTTAGTAGTCCATTTAGCCAAAGTATTTTAAGTTTGGAACAGATATATAGATTTTATACTAGAGACTGTTCCTATGAAAATGTTACTGTTTCAAGCAGAATTTGTTACTTTGCTGACAAATGTTGCATTATCCATTAATACTTATTACCACAAAGCTCAACTTAGTAAGAAAGCATTATGTCATTTTTATTTGATCTGGATTATTTTTTACTGAGGTAAACTAAGATGTAGAATTAGATAGACTTATTCAAGTAACATAAGATATATAATAAAAACAAGGTATTCTATTTTGTAAGTTAGAACATATTTGAAAGAATAAACGAGTCATAGATTTAGAAATTCAAACAATCAATACTTTACACCATATAATAATATTAATTGAGCACCTACTCCATGCACTCAATGCCTGACTTTGGGATGAACAGGAGAGTCTCAACCCCTGCTCTAGTGCTGGAGCTTCTAGTTTGGTAAGGCCCAACATTGAATAAAAAGCTAGAAGTGACGAGTGGTAAAGAAAAGTGCCTGGTGCTATGAAAATATATAGCAATTACATACAGCCTCGGCTTGGATATTAGGACCACCTCCTTGGAGAATGGACTTCAAAATTGAGTCTGAAGAATGAGTAGGACTTAGCCAGGTAAAAAGAGCAGAAAAAATGTTCTAGCTAGAAGGAGCAGTTGGAGTGGACAGAAAACACGATGAGTTCAATTGAAGGAAACCCAGCAGGCCAAAGTATGGAGACATGGAGGAAAGAGGCACAAGGTGAGGCCAGAGCGAGGCAGAGGCCAGGTTGGGAAGGGCTCTAAGACCCATCTGAGTGAGGGGCCACTGGTTTGATGACATGTGTGTTATTAAAAAGGTCATTCCAGCTGCTGTGTGGGTTGGGGAAAAGCCGGGAGTAGTAATAGATGAGACATAATGATAGCTTGCATGAGAGTATGACAACGGGGACAGAAAAAGATAAATTCAAAAAATTTAGGCGATAGCAAGGAGCTAGAAGCATAACTGGATGGGGAGGGGAAAATGGTCAGAGAAGACAAGGAAAGTTGGACTTCATTCCCAAATTCCCAACCTGAGCAACAGATGATGTAATTTCCTAACATGGGGATCATTTGTAGGGAAGATTATGTGATAGAATAGCAAGCTTAGTTCTAAATTTGTTGAGTTTTGGTTATTCATAGGACATCTAAGAACAGACTCTAGGTGGCACCTTCATGTATCGATCTGGATCTTACAGAGCATATGGGGATGGAGCTTTAGAGGTGAGCACCATCTATATATATAAAGGAACTGAAGTTTGAGAATAAATGACATCACCAAGCAATAGTGAGGTATCTATAAACATGGAGTTAATAGCCAAAGCCCTTAGTAATATCTGCTACAAAAGTGTACCCAAGTGTAAAACCTTATTTTGATTGTCTTGATTATACCTTGAAGTTATCTCAAATCTGTGGATATTTCTTAATGGAAAGGAAGATTTTCATTTGGCGTGGATGAAGCAGGCACTATCGTAAGTGCTGGTGGCACTAAGGAGTAAGATGTTTTTGCATGACAGCAGCTTATAATGTGATGGAAAAGATAGACATGTAAGTAGTTAAAATTACAGAAATAATAAAGCCAATATTATTAAATCACTTGGTATTAGCACCAACACTGTGCTAATCATTTTCATGGCTTAACTCACTGAATTCTCCCAACGATCACTTCAGTAGGTTATTATCATATCTCTTTTATAGAGGAGGAACAAAAGCTCAGAGAGTGTAAATAACTCAGCCAGGTTACCTGGTTATTACTTTATGAGATTAGAGAATCAAGTCCGGGAAGTTTGACTCCAGAGGACATGGTCTTAGCAGGCAGGTTGTTTTAGTACCCTACTCGTGGTATGAATAAAACGTGGTCAGAACATGGATAGTAAAGTAAAAATTGGCTTGACCTGTTCAGAAAGTCACAGAGTCTTTCACAACGATGATACCTGATCTGAGCTTTGAAAGATCAGTCGGCATTTAACAAGAAAAGCATGAGGGAGCAACATGAGCACAGGCATTGGGTCACGTGGACCCAGTAGTTTTGGACAACTGCAGAAAATTCAGTGTAGCTGGAAAATAGGTCCTCAGAGGGGATGTGGTGGGGCAGAATTCTACAGAAGTACTTACGGATCAGGTTCAGAAGAACCTCGTGGGGGCCTTTTTAATGGTTTAGGTGGAACCTGTCATAAGCAAGCGGTTGTTTAATCATGCAAAGTACTAAGGTTTGTTTGGGGAGAGGATTACTTTGGCAGCAATGGAGAAGATATGTTGAAAGCTAGAACCCAAGAAAGGAAGTTTTGGCAGTGGTCTAGCCTGAAGATGATTGTAAAAATAGAGAGAAGGCGGATTCTAGGGCCATTTACGGTTAACTCCACAGGATCTAATAATTGACTTTATGTAGAAGGTGGGGGAGGAAAGGAAGGAAGTGGGACTCCTGTATTTCTAGTGTGGGAGACTATAAGGACAGGGAGACCATTGATGAAAAACAGAATCAGGGTCCGGAGGTGTGAGGGCTGGGAGAATAAGACAAAGGAATACTGAGACAATTTAATCTGACCCATTCTCTTTATGCATGAGACTCAGAAAGTATAAAAAGAAAAAAAGAGTACTTCATATATGACAGACACTGTGCTAAGCTCTTTACACACATTATTTGTTTTTAAGTCTTAAAAGAACCTAGTAAAACAGGTGGTGTTATCCTCATTTTTCAGATGAGGAAAACATGGCTCCAAGTACAAGAAACTTGCTCAAGTTCATATAACTGGTGTGTGGCAGAGCTGGGAAGGGACCACAGGTCTGTTCAGTTCTAAACCCATGCTCGTAACCAATACAATACACAGAGTGTCTCGAGATCTTTCAGCTAGCTATAAAAGTTGTCAGGGGAAAGAGACAGTGTGTAGTGGTAAAGAGATGTTACTAGAGAAAGGCTGGCTAACCACCAAAGGTCACCAGGGTGGCAATGCCTTGTGGATGTGCCACCGTGCATGACCCTGAGCTTAAAAGCTGACTCATGGGCACTTCCAAGTAAATTGGTCTTGCAAATACAGATTCACCCTCAACTGAACTCACTGAAACTAATGATCAGGCTAGAGTATTGGCTCATTCACATTGAGAAACACACTTGGCAAGTGATCCAGATGCTGAAATCCTCTCAACAGTGTCCTTCCTCCTAAATGCAAGCCATACGTGAAGGCAAGTTATAATCAGAAGGTTGCTTACTAAACACAGAATAATAACAGGAAGAGGTATTCATAATCTTAGTATTTAAGAGTACTCAAGAGCCATTCATGCAGCCCCACAATAAAAGGCATGGAAAAGGACTCTATTTTTCCAGCAGTTGTGGCAACAGGCAGACCAGAGCAGACAACACGGAGTCATACACGCTTGCAGTATCTACAGTGATACAACTATGCTAGGGAAGAAAAACAAGTAAACATGTCCTATCCTCATGTACCCCCACATGGGGGCTCAGTATATACCTCTGTATACTACCCCTGTTATTAGCCTGTTTAACTTCTATTCATAACCCAGCTAAACTCAATCCCAGTCCCTTTCACTAGGTAAGGGTAGTGCCACCTTGCTTTGTTTACTCACTGATTAATATTTACTTCATTTGCATACAGAAGTCTGACTACCCGAGCAGCCAGGAATGATTACATAATCCACTCTTAGTTAAGACCTTTAGTCCTTGATCTGATTGCAGTTCTATCATAGGCTCACTTCAATTTTGTTGTCACAAGAATACGATACCATCCCAGCTTCATATTCTTTATCTTGTCCATGTCTCCCTTATAGTTAACTAACCAACATGTGTTCTCCTAAATCGACTGGTAAAGTCTCCGTCTCCCAATATAACATGCTCATTATTTCCAAACATGGGACATAAATATCGCTTCACAAACTCTCTAACCAAATACATTTTATATTCTAATTGCTCAAGCTTCTTTTTTGACTGTAGTTGGATGGTTTCTCTCTGAACAATATTACCTATCACCTATGAACCAAACCAGACAGGAACTGGATCCAAGATGCCCTTTCTCTGATGATTACTTCCAGTGTTTCCTCTGCTATTTCCTTCTTTGTCTTTGATGTTTTTATTTTCTGTTGTTGAAAAATCCTCATCCCCTTATAATTCCTTTTGATGCAGTTATACCTTCATGCAAGTTAGTCAAGTCTTTCTGAGCTGGAAACGCTTTTCTCTATTTTACATGAAATTTTATATCCATTTTGTAATATATCAGGTGTTGAACTTATGATCTAACTCTCAAAGGATAATCTTTTATCTTCACTTTCAAGTTCTTAACTGACTCCTCGTCACACTTCACAGACAAACTACACACAGAGGAGCCCAGCCTAGAATTCAGACATGCCAAGTCCCAGCCTCTTAGTCAGGAAGGGTTCAGTAGAAGGAATGCTGGAATGGAAGCCAGAAGCTGTTCTCGAGCTCCACAACATATTGATAGCTTTTTGATTGCTAAGCCTCAGTGTCCTCATCTGTAAAATAGGGATATTGTTACTTTTCCTTTCTACTGTAAATTGTTCAGAGGAGTCTATGAGAAATAAGACATGAAAATACTCTGTTAATTATAAAGTGCTGTATAAAGGTAAAATACCAAAATATTTGTTTTCAGCCTAAGTGGATTCAAAATGACTTTGTCATTCAAAGATTATATGCATAAATGTAGAATATTCATAATCACTTTGAAATATGCACTAACTTCTTTGGTTAATCTTTCAGACCCCTTGGTCACTGGTGTTCTGGCTTACTTATGAAAAAATCAGAGAGATGAGTGGAGTCAGTCCATTTTAAGCCCTTAAAGATACAGTGTTCAGTATCATTGAAATATGGGCATCTACAACACACACCCCTATTATTTCTACCTCTTTAGGAAGACACCTTACTCCACAGAGACTGATTTATAGGGGGCAGCACTTTATTTTTCTCTGGAAACCCAAGTTCTCTTTGACTCCTCTTTTTGTTCAAAAGCAATCTGGTTGGATTACACAAGGCCACCCAATGAGACCCAGCACAGAATTTTCAAGAAGATTTGAATCCTGAGCACTTATCTTGGGCGAGAAGATTTGACCTTTGAGATGCCATTCTATCCTGAGGAGCCTACTTAGAGAAGTGCCGAAAGAGAGACAGCATCTCAGACCTGAAGTAGACAATAGGAATCTGGAAGAATACATACATACATAGTGATTCAGAAATATATTTAAACTGTTGTCAGTATTTCCAGTGGAAATTTGATTATTCCTTTTTCTGTTGTTAAAGTGCACATACTGTAAATTAAAGGGAAGTGAATGAAAATTCATGAATAAACATTTTGAATTTCCCTAGTGATGAAGGAAATTGATGTACCTTTTCTTGCCAAGAGGATGAAAAACATCAAGTTGAGATGATGTTTGCATTTCAAGGAGAGAAGCTTCTTTCTGTCAATGTCCCATCTTCACTTAGATCTGTATTTTTGCTAGCACACCACTGCACATGCTAAGGACTTCCCGACAGCCACAGACTAAGTCGTGATGAACACTGAGTAGAGTGTTTGCTTTGTTACATATGCCGTTGCAGCTAGAGTTTGCCGCTAGCCCCCAAGAAGCTCAATATATAAAAAAATGCAGCTTGTTTGATTAAAGCTTAGGTGAGTAGGTCCTTTTCATAAAGCAACTTGTTATTATCAGCCTTTCAGTGGCATTTCAAAAGCAAGGCTGAGATGAGGTCAGCCACTTGGAACAGGCATTCCTTCTCCTCTCTCCTTCCCTAACACTAAGGGCCAGAGAGAGAGAGAGAACTCAGAAATCACACTGAAGCTGTCTCTAGCCTGAATCTTACCCAGTTTTGACAAGTTTCCTGCCTAAATAGTGATAAATATAAACTGCCTATAGTATGCATTTATGTCTCCAATCATTGAATCAAATCTATTTTCTTATTTTAGAAAGGTGAGAGATTTCTTCAGATTGACCTATATGCCACCTGTTCCCCCAACCTCGGACAGTGGGCATTTCTGGACGAATGGACAGAGGTGTGGGTAGAGGCTGTCAACATAGGAAAACTCAAAAAGCTTAGACCCAAGAAACACCTTATAGTTAACCAAACAGAGTTTGTTATGGACATAGATGATGTTGAACAAAAAAAAATGTTTACATGTGCTCTGTGGTTGCACTACTGTATAATCACTGCCATTTAAAACGGGAATTATACTTTAAAATATATTTTAATGTGATGTACTAATATGCAGTAGCTTATTGTTTTTCTATGAAATTTTAAGAATGTGGAGTTTAATCAAAATCTGTTGGTGGTCTACTTTTCCATTGCTTCTGTCAACCTGTATGAATTGAGTTGTTAAATATATTTAAAATAATATTATGTACTTAAGTTACAAGTGTTCTGGATTGGGACCACTTTTAGGAACTCTTTGGGCTTTCATGTTTTATAACTTTTAAAATTAAGTAAAGACTGGATCAAAATATACAAACTGGACCATGAAAAATTTATTTAGCTTTATTCTTCGAAGGGCATGGGGTGAAAACACTGCTTTAAGAATTGAGGCTGTTCATTGATATCTGGATTCAACTTGAATAATTCAAAATCTTAACCTGAAGTGACTCCTTGGAATCATCTGGTTTAACCCTCTCATCTTACATGTTATGAAACAGAGGCCCAGAGCAGGAGAGCTGCTTATGCTCATAGTTACTTCATAGCAGAGCCTGGATAAAAAATACAGATTTCCCAATTATTATTAAATCAGTAGTTACTATATACTAATTAGGTACATAGTCGATACTTTATGTTATCTTCACAACAACCCAGTCCAGTGCTTTTGAATCTTCCAAAAACAGATTTTTCTTTATGGCATTTTTCTGTCTTATGCATTTTAAATAAATTTCAATTATCTTTAACACAAATTTTAGAATGGAGTCACATCACCACACCTTAGCTTGAACCTTAAGAACCTCCACCATCTGACCAAATCCTTTATATCTAACACATGTCTCTTCACATTTCATATTTTTCCAGTGAAGATATATTCATTAATGTGTCTTAGAATTTTGCTCTTTCTTTACCAACTTGAAACCATCTTGATCCTCTTCAAAATAATCCACAATAAATAAAAAGGAATAAAAATTTCAGTAATTTTATAACCATACTAAAAGATTTAACCATTTCAGGGCGCCTGGGTGGCTCAGTGGGTTAAAGCCTCTACCTTCAGCTCAGATCATGATCTCAGGGTCCTGGGATCGAAGCCCGCATCGGGCTCCCTGCTCATCAGGGAGCCTGCTTCCTCCTCTCCCTGCCTGCCTCTCTGCCTACTTGTGATCTCTCTCTGTCAAAGAAATAAATAAATAAATCTTTAAAAAAAAAAGATTTAACCATTTCAATCTCACTTGCTGTTTATAATACTACCAAATGTAGTATTTATCCTCACTGCTGAAACCTAGTGGGACGCCTGGGTGGCTCAGTTGGTTAAGCAGCTGCCTTCAGCTCGGGTCATGATCCCAGGGTCTTGGGATCGAGTGCTTCGTCAGGTTCCTTGCTTAGCGGGAAGCCTGCTTCTCCCTCTGCCTCTGCCTGCCACTCTGCCTGCTTGTGATCTCTCTCTGAGAAATAAATAAAATATTAAAAAAAAAGAAAGAAAGAAAACAGCATTTAAGTCGGTTTTGCTTAGCTTCCACATTTTTCTCTTCCAAATGATTTTTTTCTTATTGAAAAATAGTTACTTTTAGTTATATACAATTGTTTTTTATATGTATAAGTGAATTAACATATATATCTAAATAGAGATAACGTATCTTAAATTTGCTTTTAGTAAGGAATAACATATCTTTATCAAGTGCTCCATGTCCTATTTCATTGTAAGCCACTGATGGTAAGACCAGGTCTTATTTTTACATAAATCTTTACTCTCATTAGTAGCATTTCTTTGCTGTTAGATACTCGACAAAAATTGATTACAATTATATGTAACATAAATCAATTAATTTTATCTTCATTATTTCAAGAATCTATCATAGAGGGGCACCTGCGTGGCTCAGTGGGTTAAAGCCTCTGCCTTTGGCTCGGGTCATGATCTCAGGATCCTGGGCTCTGGGATCAAGCCCGCATTGGGCTCCCTGCTCAGCGGGGAGCCTGCTTCCTCCTCTCTCTCTGCCTGCTTGTGATCTCTCTCTGTCTGTCAACTAAATAAATAAAATCTTAAAAAAAAAAAGAATCTATTATAGACTAGTCTGAAATTTCTTTCACTTCGCTAAGGAAAAAAAGGAAATAATTCAGGGAGGTTTTAAATGTAAAAAAATGCTGTTCTATCATCTTCACTTTTTAAGCACAACCAGTTACTTACAACTGAAACAGTTCATATGTTCTTCTTGTTTATGAAAACAGATTCTTTCAGAACCTCCACTGGGGGGGGGAAATGTCTATTTTATTTTAATACATGATAGTTAAAAAATTGAGGGGAGGTAATCAATTCTCTTCTCTCCTATTAAACCAGGACTCTTTAAAAATGATTACCAAACAAAAATATATTATTATTAAATACCAGGTAATGCAGAGGGCAGATTGAGCATGAATTCTAAAGAACGTTATCTAATTTGGGTTCCACTTATGACAAAATAGCATAAGTATGAGCAAGTCCTTTAATTTCTCTTGATTTCCATTTCTTTATATGATTAAGTGACTGAACTCTAGAATCCTCTAGAATCTTAACTTGCATATACTTGAAGGTGGGCATCGTATGGATGTCATGCGGAAAGAAAACAGGATTTTAAAAAATTTGTGGGGATTTGCTTTTTCCTGGATCTGAGTAACTTCTCATATTTCAAACTCAGTTAAGGTTTATTCAGGCCTTAAAGTATAACACAAACTTTTTTATATGGGTGGCCTGTCTCAAAAGAAAATCCTCCCTCACAGAGTAGCAGAGTCCTCTTGGTTCAGGCAACTCTGAATGTGATACCCTAAGTTCTTACCTTCAACTCCTCCTCATAACATGATAAAAATGAAAATCTTTGCTACCACGTCCAGGACCCTCTCATTCTGACTCCAAACCATTTTCCTACCCTTTGCATTTCACTGCATACCTGCACTCAACCTCCTTGCAAATGCAGCGCTCCACTTATTTCTCTGGGGATGCTCTTGACTTGGCTCCTTCTCATGCAGTGTTCCTGCTATGCTCTCCACCTAACTCTGCTCCTATCACTACCCCCCATTCATGCTCATTTTGGGGTTAAAGCCTACTTTAATATCTAGAATGATCTCGGAAGACTTCCACATTTTCAACACCTCTGTGCTCCTACTGCTTCCCCTATTGAGGATTTGTGTTTGTATATATGGATTTATGCCTGCTTCTCCTATACAGAATGAACTGCTTGCAAGCAAGGACCTTGTCATACATTTCTGCTTCCCTTAAAACTTCAAATAGAAGCCATTCAGGAGGTATTTGTTGCATTCAGAGATTTTGGGGGGCTGCAGAGACAGAAAAACATTTCTGCACACATGATTAAGTCCTATGTTGTTTTTCTCCTACTTTCAGAATAATTATGTTCCGTTAATAACATGTGATTTCATGAGATTCTTTACCATACTGCTTAATTGCATTTTCAAAAGATCATGTGTGTTTAACATATGTAATTGTTATAATATTTAAGAAGTATTCAACAGTTTAATAGCTATTCCACAAAAAAATCGAGAATTTAGTAGGTTAATATAAAATATTTGGTTAGTTAATAATTAATAATATAACCAGTTTATATTATTCTTCCTTTTACAGTGTGTATGGAAATTACATCACTATTTTGGCCTTCATTGGTAGCATACAAATGCACATTTACCCACTCAAGTGTTTTATTATTTCTGAATTTTGAAGAATACATGATTATTTTTCTCTCCCCATACTTTACCCCCAACAGGCTGCTGTGATTGTCAACAGCAGCAGGAGCCACTTTGAAGGTCTGGTAAAAGCAGGCGAAGATGTTTAAAGATGTGTTTGCTGAAAATGTCTGGTAACATACAGGAATATATGTGAGTAAATATAGTGCATTATTCCGATTTTTAAAATAAATGTTTTAGAATGCCTGATTGGGTTGTAAAGGTTTTGTTTTTTCCTGGTATGGTTTTGTCCTGATATATTTTTAAGTTAAAGTGGTAATAACAAATTTAGAGATAATTTTTAAACCTTAATCTTTACTTTTCGCAATTAAAATAAAAACTGGCTTAATTTAGGTATCAGATTTGAAAGCTTTATATTAGCAAAAAAGAACGCTCATGCCCTGTCACTATAAATTTATTAATTTATAATAAATCCATCTCTGCTATTGATCCAGTTCTATTAATCCAGTTCTGCTGTGACTAAAAGGGATTGACAACTGTTAAGTACAGTGACGGGTATGCTCACTGGCTAAGGACAGAGGAAGAAGAGAACACTGCAATTCCTTGAGACACTGGAGAATCATTCTCTTCTTTTTCAATACCATAGTCTACTTTGAATTCCATAATACTATTCCCTCCTGTTGCTTACTATTTTTAGTCTCTATTGGCCATTTCTTTGCTGCATTGAACTTAAATTTTGGTTCTTTGAGATTCTGTTCTTTTTTCTTTTTTTTTTTTTAAAGATTTTATTTATTTATTTGACACAGAGAGAGAGATCACAAGTAGGCAGAGAGGCAGGCAGAGAGACAGGGAGAGGAGGAAGCAGGCTCCCTGCTGAGCAGAGAGCCCGATGCGGGCCTCGATCCCAGGACCCTGGGATCATGACCTGAGCCGAAGGCAGAGGCTTTAACCCACTGATTCTGTTCTTGGCCCTCTTGTCACTTTTCACTCTCTTTCTCTAGGAAGAGTCATGCAGTTCTGTGACTCCAGCTACTACATTTAAGCTGGTAATTCCCAAACATTCACCGTTGCTCAGTAAGTGGTAGATGTTGCCATTTATCTGTGTTTCCGACCCTTACACAGTTCTCAGCTTTAGTCGTGTTTTCTCAGTTGTCAACTATATGACCTCCTCCGGGATGACCACAGTCCTTGTGAGCTGACATTTCCCAATATTACAAAAAATACTGTTCAAATTTTGTACAGATATTGTACAGATTTCTGTTCTGTATAAATATGGTACAAAAATATTTTTTAAAGATTTTATCTATTTGAAAGAGAGAAAGCATGAGAGGGGAGAAGGTCAGAGGGAGAATCAGACTCCCCATGGAGCTGGGAACCTGATGCAGGACTTGATCCCCTGACTCCAGGATCATGACCTGAGCTGAAGGCAGTTGCTTAACCAACTGAGCCACCCAGGTCCCCGGTACAAAAATATTTGTACAAAAAATATTGCACAAATCCTTCCTCCCTGCCTTTTAAAATCTGGTCCTGCTCCAGGATTCTCTGTTGCACTGCAAACTCACTAATGCAGCCAAGAAACCTCAGGACAGCCTTGACTTCTCATTTGTTTTGGTTTTTTGTTTGTTTGTTTACTTATCCAAAATGCTTAAATCCATTTATAAAAAAGACAACTACAGACCAATGTCTCTTAGGAACATGGATGCAAAAATTTGTGAGTGCTACTTCTTCATACCTATTAGGATGGTTATTAACAACAACAACAACAACAGAAAATAAGCATTCGTGAGAATATGGAGAAATTGGAACCCTTGAGCATTGCTGGTGAGAATGTAAAATATTGCAGCTACTATATAAAACAATATAGTGTTTCCTCAAAAAATTAAACATAGCATTATCATATGACCCAGCAGTCCGCTTGTAGGTACACAGGCAAGGAACTGAAAGCAGGGACTTGGACAGATAGTTGTATACCAATGTCCATAGCAGCATTTATCACATAGCCAAAAGGTGGAAGCCCAAATGTCCATAGATAGATAAAAGTATGCATGGATAAACAATATTATTCTGCCTTAAAAAGCATGGAAATTCTGAGAAATGCTAGCACATGGATGAATCTTGAAAACAATAGGCTGAGTGAAATAAGACAGACACAAATGGACACATATTGTGTGATCCAATTTACATGAGATAACTAGAATAACCAATTCCATAGAATCAGAAAGTAGAATAGTGCTTACTATGGGCTGGAATGGGGGAGAATGAGAAGTCAGTGTCTTATGGGTACAGAGTTGGGGATGATGGAAAAGTTCTAGAGAGGGATGGTGGTAGCAGGAGCTTAATCTTCATGTGCAGTGTTCTGATTTTTTAAGCTCCATGTCCAGCAGCAGAGCAATGCAGAGCAAGTAAAGCTACCTCTCCCAGACCCAGAAGAAGTGGAACACTGGAAATATCTGGGAGGATGGGAGGAATAGGCTCTCAACCCATAATGGCCAGATAATATGCCCTGTTATCCAGGAGTAAAGGCCCTGAGTCGTGGAAGGAGGATGGGGGACAAGTTCCATAGAAAACAGAAGTCATTTACTCTGTCTACAACCCTGTGGTCTCTGTAAGAGTTTGGTTATACTGCTTGAGCTGATATAGAGAACTGAAATTTCCATTATTTCGTGGGATGATCAAACAAGTCCAGATGATAAAAACATTTTATAATGAACAACTTCCTTTCACCATAAATGACACAGTGCCACATAATCTTATTCTCTTGTTAAACATTTATTGGATGTTGACTAAAAGTCCCATATTGTGCTAGGCACTGAGAATATTAAAATATATGAGAGGAGTTCTTGCCTTCAAGAAGTTCATATTCTGGGAACGCCTGGGTGGCTCAGCTGTTAAGTGTCTGCCTTGGGCTCAGATCATGATCCCAGGGTCCTCGGATCGAGTCCTGCATCGGGCTCCCTGCTCAGTGGAGGCCTGCTTCTCCCTCTGCCTGCTGCTCCCCCTGCTTGTGCTCTCTCTCTCTCAAATAAATAAATAAAATCTTAAAAAAAAAAAAAGAAGTTCATATTCTGGTAGGAAGGAGAAATAGTAAACAATTGCATGACATGGTGTATGTCACAAACACTAAATATAACAGAGGTGTGTAAAAGGGAAGGAATAATCAATTCCAGCTGGGTGAATAGTAGAGGAAGAGGGCATAAGAGCTGAATCTTGCTACATGTTTTTAAATCAAATGTTTATTTTCTTCTGCCATGAATATAAAGCACTAAGTAAAGAAATTTGGAAAATGAAATAAAACTGAATTTTCAAGGATGAGTTTATCAGGTAAAAATCTAACTTGTTAAAGAAATCAAATGATTCTTTTACTTATTCATTCAGCGAGTATTTGTTGACTCAGGCCCACCACAGGTTTCCAGAATGCTCAAAGACAAGTACCATTAAAAAGTAAGCACAGGAGAGGCTCCTGGCTGGCTCAGTCCCATAGAGCATGAGCCTCTTGATCTCAGGGTCTTGAGTTCAAGCCCCATGATACAGAGCTTGTAATCAGTTAATCCATCATTTAAAAAAGAGAAATGGAAGCCCAGGAGGCTTTGGCCATGAGGTCACATCTAACCCGGATAGACTGAAAATGCGAGACTTACACTGTTAGGCCAGGATTATATTAAGCACTGTCTTGATTTTATCTACATTGTATTTGATATTTCAAAGTGTGAAGGAGTGACATGAGAAACTCCCACGAAAGTGTCGGGCTTGGCAAATGAGCAAACCTCTACTATAGACATGTGTCTGGAAGCTACTGAGAGCTCGCCTGCAGGTTCCCCTTCCTCTGCCTCCCCCTGGAGTCTTCTGAGGGTTACCTTGGTTAAGATTTAGGCGGGGAACAGAACAAGAGTCCAGCCAAAAGGTCCTCTGCCATGGTAGGTACAGCGAGAGTATCGAGTCCTGTTTCCTCCGTTCCTCTAGGCCTCCTTTTGTAAGTCGGGTTCTGTGCCAGCTCTGTGAGGCAAAGAATAAAGGCCTGCGGAGCTGGGAAGCTAGAACGAGGCAAACGAAAAAGCAGGGAAACTCAGACCAGTAATTGTGGGAAAGGAAGATTCAACAGTCTCCAAGTGCATCCACACTTTTTTGTAACCCTTGCAGCAACTCTCAATTCAAGTGAGCTAACGGGTTCATGAAAAGGGGTAGGCAACTTGCTGGGGTCACAACTCGAAAGATGCACAAGCCACCCCTGCACCGCGGGCCCACAGGGCCTTGGCGCCGCCTCGACCTCGGACAGGGCGCGCGGGGCCCTCCGAGAGTTCGGGGGCCAACGTCCGGCCGCGGCCCAAGAGCGAGCGGCGCAGGGATCCGTTGCCGGCGCCGCGCCGTCCACGGTGGAAGGCGCTCTGAGAAGCAGCTGGGCCCCGACGCTGCCCCCGCGTGGCCCGCGGAACGGCCGCCGAAGCCCCTTCTGCCCGGGCTCGCCTCCGCAC
>LNAC01000172.1:2078662-2134021 GCA_002007465.1 Ailurus styani
CCTGCGGCTGAACCGGGAGATTCAGGAAGCGGCGGCCACGCGCGGCCCGTGGGCGCTGGGCGGTGCCTCGGCCTCACCGGGCGACCTGTGCCTGGTGCAGGTGGGGCTCCTGTGGCACCGCTGCCGCGTGGTCAGCCTGCAGGCGCAGGAGAGCCGCGTCTTCCTGCTCGACGAGGGCCGCACCATCACAGCGGGCGCGGGCTCGCTGGCGCCAGGGCGCCCCGAGTTCTTCCACCTGCCGTCCGAGGTGCTGGGCTGCGTGCTGGCCGGCCTCGTGCCGGCGGGCTGCGGCGGTGGAGGCGGCGGCGAGCCCCAGCACTGGCCGTCCCGGGCCGTGGACTTCCTCAGCAGCCTGCAGGGCAAGCAGGTGCACGGGCGGGTGCTGGACGTGCTGCTGCTCCATCGCCTGGTCCTTCTGGAGGTGCCCGGGCTGTTCCAGCAGATGCAGGAGCTCGGGCTGGCCCGGCGGGTGCCCGACAGCCTCTTCCGCTCGCTGCTCCAGCGCTACCTGACGGCGGCCACAGCCAGCATGGGCTCCGGGGCCTTCGTCCTCCCGCGGCTCCCTCCCAAGCAGGAGCAGCCCGGCCTGGATTACTTCTACCCGCAGCTGCAGCTGGGCGTGACGGAGCCCGTGGTGGTGACCCAGGTGTGTCACCCCCACCGCATCCACTGCCAGCTCCGGAGCCTCTCGCAGGAGATCCACCGCCTGTCCGAGAGCATGGCCCAGATCTATCGGGGTTCCACGGGGCCCGGGGATGAGAGCTCTACCGGTGTCACCTGGGGGGAGAGGGAGGAGAACCCAGACAAGCCTAGCTCTCCGTGTGCATCCTGTGGGTTGGACGGACGTTGGTACAGAGCGCTCTTGCTTGAGACTTTTCGGGCCCAGCGCTGTGCCCAGGTGCTCCACGTAGACTATGGAAGGAAGGAATTAGTGAGTTGTAGCAGCCTCCGCTACTTGCTGCCCGAGTATTTTCGAATGCCCGTGGTGACCTACCCTTGCGCTTTGTATGGACTCTGGGACGGTGGGCGAGGCTGGTCTCGGTCACAGGTCGGTGACCTGAAGGCCCTGATACTGGGCCAGGCAGTGAATGCAAAGATTGAATTTTACTGTTCCTTTGAGCACGTTTATTACGTCACCTTGTATGGAGAGGATGGGATCAATCTGAATTGCGTGTTCGGAGCTCAGTCCTGTTGCTTGGCCGACCGGTTCCTTCAGAGCCAGGGAATAGAGGAGGAGGAAGAGGAGCAAGAAACAGCTTTTCAGTCTCAGTCTCCTGCTGAAGAAGTGGATGAGGAGATTTCACTCCCAGCCTTAAGATCGATCCGGTTAAAGTTAAACGCCTTCTACGATGCCCAGGTAGAGTTTGTTACAACTCCTTCCGAGTTTTGGATTCGGCTGAGGAAGCACAAAGTCGCCTTCAGCAAGTTGATGAGAAGAATGTGTAGTTTCTATTCCTCGGCCAGTAAGCTGGACGGCGTAGTTCTGAAACCTGAACCTGATGACCTGTGCTGTGTCAAATGGAAGGAAAACGGCTATTACCGGGCCATGGTCACCAGATTAGATGATAAGAGTGTGGATGTGTTTCTAGTTGACCGTGGCAGTTCAGAAAACGTGGATTGGTATGACGTGAGGATGCTGCTTCCGCAGTTTCGGCGGCTGCCCGCATTGGCTCTGAGGTGTACCCTAGCAGATATTTGGCCTTTGGGCAAAAGTTGGAGCCAGGAAGCAGTTTCCTTTTTTAAGAAGACTGTGCTCCACAAAGAATTAGTTATCCATGTCCTTGATAGGCAGGATAATCAATATGTTATTGAGATTCTTGATGAATCAAGAACAGGGGAAGAAAACATTAGTAAGGTAATTGCTCAAGCTGGCTATGCCAAATATCAGGAATTTGAAAACAAGGAAAACATTCCCGGAAATGCCCACTCTCCAGGGCACGTTTCAAGCCACTTTACCGCTGAGAATAACAAAACATCTCCTGCCAAAAAGGCAAAAGTGGAACAGAAAGCCAAGAGAGGCAATCAAATTTCATCTGTTTCAGAAATGTTGACTGATACAACAGTCATTACAGATATTCCAGCTGAACTAGTTGTACCGGAAAAAGAGAAAAGAGTATCTGTTTATTCTCCTCTTATAGAGAATTTCTTGGAAATTAAACCAGGCTCTTCCTATAAAGGAGAGCTGAAAGTTGGAAGTACAGTAGAAGTCAAGGTGTCTTATGTTGAAAACCCTGGCTACTTCTGGTGCCAACTGACCAGGAACATCCAGGGATTTAAAACCTTGATGTATAATATCCAGAACTACTGCAAGAATGCAGCTACTTCCTACCAGGGTACCACCCCTGCTTGTTTGGCAAAACGAACAGTAAATGGAAAATGGTCCAGAGCTGTGATTAGTGGGGCACAATCTGCAGAGAGTGTCGAAGTTATGTTCGTAGATTATGGAGACAAAGAAATGGTATCTGCAAAGAATATTTACTCGATTACTGAAGAGTTTCTCAAGGTGAAGGCCCAGGCTTTTCGGTGCAGTCTTTATAATTTAATTCAACCGACTGGTCAAAATCCTTTTGCTTGGGATGAAAAGGCAATACAGGCTTTTAGTGAATTTGTAGACAATGCATGGGAAGAGAATCTCGAACTAAAATGCACAATATTTGCTTTGGCTTCAGTACAAGACCAAGAGCTGTTTAATGTTGTGGATTTGCTCACACCCTTTCAGAGTGCATGCCATTTTTTGCTAGAAAAGAGACTCGCAAGACCAGTGAAACTTCAGAAGCCGCTGGAATCCCCTGTTCAGCTACATTCTTACTACTATTCGACACATGATATGAAAATTGGAAGTGAGGAATCCGTGTATATAACACACGTTGATGACCCTTGGACATTTTATTGCCAGCTGAGAAGAAATGTGAGTATTTTAGAACAGTTGTCCCGTAATATCACACAATTAAGTAAAGTTTTGATGAATTTGCAAACATCTCCCTTGATCCCTGGAAACTTGTGCCTCGCCAAGTATACTGATGGGAACTGGTATCGGGGGATAATAATAGAAAAAGAACCAAATAAAGTCTTTTTTGTGGATTTTGGAAACATTTGTGTGGTAACAAACGATGATCTGCTTCCAATACCCAGTGACGCATATGGTATCTTACTTTTGCCCATGCAAGCTGTGAAATGTTCATTATCTGACATTCCTGATCATATACCAGAAGAAATTACAACATGGTTTCAGGAGACTATCTTAGATAAGTCACTGAAGGCTTTGGTCGTAGCAAAAGATCCAGATGGAAGACTGATTATAGAACTCTACGATGACAGTATTCAAATTAATGCTAATATTAATGAGAAGTTAGGGCTACTTGGCTACAAAAGTGGGACCAGAAAAAAAGAAAGTGAAGCACTCCTTGCTGCAATTGAAACTCTTGAAATACAGGAGGAAAATACGAAGTTGTCACCTACAGAATATGTAAGTAATTCCATAGAGAACAAACTATGTGGTATGGAGATCTTGGGAGAACCCTACAAACCTAAGATCAGCTCAGCATGTAAGGAAACCAAGCTTTTACGAAGTTCAACAAAGACAAACTTAATCGTTCAGTTTCAGGACTCCGTGGGAAATCAAGGTAATCAAGTGTGTCTGCTCACACCAGAAAAGAAAGAAGAAAGTTTTGCTGAGCCACCTTTGAAAGCGAAAAAACTAGAAGCTACTCCTTCAGAGAGAAACATAGGAGATTCATATAACAAAGATTTGCCTCTAAGATTTTCTGACTTCCCTCAGAAGATTATAATGCCTGGTTTCAAAACAGCTGTGTATGTTTCTCATATAAATGACCTTTCAGACTTTTATGTTCAACTAACAGAAGACGAAGCTGAAATCGCTCGTCTTTCAGAGAGATTAAATGATGCTCGAACAAGGCCTGAGTATTACTCAGGTCCACCTTTGCAGAGCGGAGATGTAATCTGTGCCATCTTTTCGGAAGACAATTTATGGTATCGCGCTGTGGTCAAGGAACAACAGCCCAATGACCTTCTCTCTGTACAATTTATAGATTATGGCAACGTTTCTATGGTTCATACTAACAAGGTAGGTAAGCTTGACCTTATGAATGCACTGTTACCAGGATTGGGCATTCACTGCTCCTTGAGGGGACTTTGGGTCCCTGAGATTTTAAAATGTAAAGAAATGATGCATTACTTTTCCCGAAGGACAGATGAGGCTCAAATAAGATGTGAATTTGTTAAATTCCAAGGCAGATGGGAAGTTATTCTTGCAGATGAACATGGGATCATAGCAGAAGATATGATTAGCACATATGCTTTCAGTGAAAAATCTCAAGTAGGACTTTCTAATCAAATAATTAAAAGTGCCCGTTCAAAGTCTGTCAACGAAACCGACATTGACACTTCACTACTTCTTAACTGGTATAATCCAAAGATGAAGATGATAAGAGCATATGCCACCGTGATAGATGGACCTGAGTATTTTTGGTGTCAGTTTGCTGATACTGAGAATCTTCGGCATTTAGAAGTAGAAGTACAGTCTGCTGGAGAACAGGTCACGGACTGGCTAAGTTGTGTCCCATGCCCTCGTATTGGAGATCCTTGCATAGTGAGATATAGAGAAGATGGACATTATTATCGGGCACTTATCACCAATATTTGTGATGATTATCTTGTATCCGTCAGACTTGTAGACTTTGGAAACATTGAAGACTGTGTGGACCCTAAAGCACTCTGGAACATTCCTTCTGAACTTTTGGTGGTCCCCATGCAAGCCTTTCCATGTTGCCTCTCAGGATTTAACATTTCAGAAGGTGTGTGCCCTCAAGAGGGAAATGACTACTTTTACGAAATAGTAACAGAAGACGTGTTGGAGATAACAATATTAGAAATCAAAAGAGATGTTTGTAATATCCCTTTAGCAGTTGTTGACTTGAAAAGCAAAGGTGAGAGTATTAATGAGAAAATGAAGAAATATTCTAAGGTTGGTATTAGTAACAGTGATCTGCCCTATGATAAAAAAGGCCCAGAGACAAAGGGAGCCCTTGGGCCCCTCAGTCCTGAGTTTGGACATAAGAAACCAAGTAGTAAAGCTGGACAAGAGAAAACACCGTGTGTGGAACTACCTACAGATGAGCTCTCTGAAAGAGTTGAAAAAGACTTGAACATTCTCGAAACCAAGCCAAGTAAATTCTATGACCCTGTCACTGATAACATCTTTGAAGCTTTCGAAAGCCCATGCAAGGATAAAATTGGCCCTGAGGTACTGGAAGATAAAATAGAGTGCCATTTGGTTGACAAGGCAAAGTTTGATGATAAATACCTCATGACCGGATTTAAAGCATTGCTACCCCAGGCGAGCGAAACAAAGGAGATGTTAGAAATGAACTCCCTTGAGGTGCCCCTTTCCCCTGATGATGAATCCAAAGAGTTCCTGGAACTGGAATCCATTGAGTTACAGCATTCTCTCGTCAGGGATGAAGAGAAAGAAGAGCTAGGCCTGGTGCCTCCAATCACGCCACTGTCCCAGAGCTGTGACCCAGAGCCCACCCTGCAGCCATTTACGATGCAGCTGCCCCTAAGCTGTGACTCCGAGGAACGGCCGGAACTCGAATTACCCACAGCCCAGCTGTGTCTGGATGACAAAATAAACCCTTTGTCGCTAAGAGTTGGTCAGAAGGCCCAAGAACCCACGTGTGCAGAAGACACAAGAGAGCCAAGTTGTGTGGAGTGTTTCGAGGACCAGCATCGGTCACCATTGCACCTACACGCAAAGAATCGTGACTGCAACACGCAGATTGAAACAACTATATATAAAGAAGAACTTACAGAGTGTAACAACAGAGATGCCATTTCATCATTGACTTTGTTCTCTGAAGAAGAATCCAGAGCGGGAAGGAAGCACCACAATGCTTTACAAGACCGTGTCTCAGGTAGGCGATTTCTCTTACTTGATTTAACTCACTGTCTGTCAAAAGTACTTATTTTTCTTAAAGATAACTATTTTTTTTGTCTTATTTGTTTTTTTTATTAATTTTTGGGGAAAAAGATTAGAACCTGAAAAGAGAATCAGATCTGTATTTTATGAAGGGCATCTTCAATGTGGGGAGATGAAGTTGTGAAATCCATGCAGAATCCTGCCGGATGAAATGCTGAATTGTTAATACTGTGTTTAAAAGTAGAATGCCTAAAATTGGTGTCTCCAAAAAGCAATTATGTTTAAAATGTAAACAAGTACGCTTTAAAATCAAGACACTATGTTTTTTCGTAAGTCTTAAAAAAACAGGACTCCTTTGCTAAGCACTACTATAGGCATGAATTGATGATAGAGATCACATGTGCAGTTTCCAAATTTAACTGTTTTGTTTTATGCATCGAGCTTGCCATTGATTTAGAAACCCCTAAACAAACGAACACTAGATTTAGGGAGCTTGTATTAACTGTACAAGAGAACAGACATGAGTAAATACTGGAGAATATTTATTGTCATTAACTTTTTCATGAATTACATTTATTGATATTTTCTTGGCTACTTAATAAGATTTAAAAGTTACATGAAATGGCTAACTTTTAGGGTTTTTTAAACAATAAATGTTAGACTTTGTATAAGTCAATTTTTGTATTGTTAAATTTGAGCCATCATACAAAAGAGAGAAAGCAGCAGTCCAGGGAGAATGGAAATTACCACAATCCCACCATTGATAAAGCTGCAAAGCACTTGCTTGCTGTTGTCTTTCACCCTGTCTGTGTGTGTCCATTGACATACAGTTTTAAAAAGCAAACCAAAATCACATTCTCATAGTGTCGAATCCTGCATTTTAATCCCTTAAATATGTTTTCAAAGTATTTTAATTCTATGGTATGCCACTCTGTGGATATACTGTGATTTATTTAAGTATCACCCATTAAGGATTTTTAGTCCTCATTGCCACATTTTAATAATAAGAAGTGATAGCTTTAAGATAAGAATGTCTGCTAACTTGTAATATGCTGCTTCCCTAAAGAAATGGCTGTTGTAACCATTGACCACACCACACGTGGCAACAACAACCAACTCTTAAGAGTAAGTTTCAAAGTCAGGAATCTGATTCACATCCTTGAAAAAACACATCACATCGTGAGGGTGTTTTTTGGAGAAAGCAGTAAAGAATTATATTGGGAAGGGGCACCAGAAGAATTAAAAATAAAATCCAGGAAAAGAGACAGACTCAGACCATACATGATGCTGATTATATAGGAATAGTAAGGGCAGATTAAGGAAATGCTTTGCTTGTGTATCTAACTAATGTGAAGGAATTAAGAGGTATGCATTGAGGCTTTATTCAATTTGGCAGCTCAACCAGAGGAAACCTACACTCTGAAAGGATTTACTGTTGGATCTAAATGTGTTGTGTGGTCAAGTCTAAGAAACACATGGTCTAAATGTGAGATTCTGGAAATCACTGAAGAAGGCACAAGGGTAAGTGAAGTGGAAGTATTTTATCTCCAAATGTACTTGGCAACTGTTAAGGAAATTTTACTGAAATTGACCAGACTAGAAAACACAACTGAACAGACATTTACTGGGTCATTCCCCCTGATAATTTGGTGCAGTGCAAAAGTCATTTCGAAGTTCATATAGAAGCATCCTAGCAAGAAACCGTCTTAGGCACTTTTACCTCTCTTGCCTCTGAAATCCTATCAGTCACCAAATTCTACACTTTCCACTTCTTATCTCGTAGTTACAACTTTTTATGCCGAATGCCACGGCCTTGGTTTTAAGTCCTGTTTTCAAGTAGATTACTCTATTACCCTTCTATCTGGTTTACTTCTCGTCTTCCTCCAGTTGATTCTCTATCCTGCGGGTGTGTAGTTTGTCAAATGCAAGTCTGAATAGGGCATTCCTGTGTGTAAGAGCTGCTGGGGCTTTCCAGGTGATTCCTCCGGCGAACTGAAAACCACCCGTATCAGAATCACTTGCTGTGTTTCTTAGATTGGAGATCCCTAGACCTTGCCCTGGCTGGCTGATTCAGAAGTTCTGGGGGTACAACCAGGAATATGCATTCTTATGCCATTAAAATTTGAGAACCGCTGGTCTAGGGTAGAAAAATCAAGCTCATGAACAAGGGTCTTCTGGAGCACCTGGAATCCTCTAGGGTTGAGTGTCCATATTTATCTCCAGCCTTATGTTTATGTTTTGTACCTTCTATTAGATGGACATCAGACTGCTTGATTTATCTTATGTACACCATTCCACTTGGCTTCTTCGCTGTATTTAACAATGCAGTTCTATTCATTTGCATTCTATCCCCCTTCCAAACTGTGAAATAATTTTCACTTACTTTTGAAAGATTTTCATTTTGCCACGCCTCTTCTGGGAAGCATTCACTAGCATTATTTTCTAAATCTCTCCATCTTGGGGCGCCTGGGTGGCTCAGTCGGTTAAGCCTCTGTCTTCAGCTCAGGTCATGATCCCAGGGTCCTAGGATTGAGTCCCGCATCAGGCTCCCTGTCCAGCTGGGAGTCTGCTTCTCCCTCTGCCCCTCCCTCCTGTTCATTCTGTCTCTCCTGATCTCTCTCAAACAAATAAGTAAAATCTTCAATAAAAATAAATAAATCTGGGGCGCCTGGGTGGCTCAGTCATTAAGCGTCTGCCTTCGGCTCAGGACATGATCCCAGGGTCCTGGGATCCAGCCCCACATCTGGCTCCCTGCTCAGCAGGAGGCCTGCTTTTCCCTCTCCCAGTCCCCCTGCTTGTGTTTCCTCTCTCGCTCTCTCCCTGTAAAATAAATAAATACAATCTTTAAAAATTAAATAAATAAATAAATAATAAATAAATAAATCTCTCCATCTTTTCACCCTCCCCCTCCCACCAAAAACCTTGGCTTGATATCTATATTATATTCCTATTCTTCCTGCTACAGATGTCTGTACTTCCTATATTGTATTGTAATGCTCTGCTTCTAGGTCTGTTTCTCCACAAAATTTTGAACTTCTTGAGACCTCATTTTTAACCATCTCTAGGCATAGATACACAATATGTTAATTGAACGGAAGTTCTGTTGGGTTGAAATGTAAAATTGAAGTTTAATAAAATTATTTCCATTGCATTTTGAGGCATTTCATTTGAAGAATTGCTGTCTGTGGTCCATAAATCCCCAGGTTTTGGAAACTCTCAGTTTTTATTAATTCCTTTTTTTCTTGCAGGTTTTGAATCTTTCAAATGGTATGGAGGAGGTAGTGAACCCTGAGAATGTCTGGAATGGCATACCCAAGTTGGATAAGAGTCCACTTGAGGTATGGAATTATATAAATACTAATTAATGAGAGCATTGTCTCTCATTTTGAAATGTGACTCAAGCTATTTCCAAAGCCCTTGTGTTTGGGAATAATGGAGAAAAAAATACTAATACTGGGATAACGACAATGAATAACAGCAGTAACAAAATCAATGATTCTGGACTGTATGCCAGGTAACCCTTTGGGCAAACTAGTTATTAATGTTTCACTCTTTGGTGTTTTGTAGGGATCTTAAAAATGATGTAATACATCCATCCAAGACAAAGAGGCTGATCAATTTTGTTTTCTTTCATAATTTTTTTCTGTTTATATGGAATGTAAATATATCATCTACGTATTCTGAACATAATTGATTTCATTCTGCATACAGTTCTTTTTTTGTTTTTTGCTTTTTTTAAGATTTTTATTTATTTATTTGACAGAGAGAGAGATCACAAGTAGGCTGAGAGGCAGGCAGAGAGAGAGGAGGAAGCAGGCTCCCCGCCGAGCAGGGAGCCCAATGCTGGCCTCAATCCCAGGACCCTGAGATCGTGACCTGAGCCGAAGGCAGAGGCTTAACCCACTGAGCCACCCAGGCGCCCTCTGCATACAGTTTTATACTCTGTTCTTCATTTAAAATTACATGGTGGGCAATTTCCATGCCATTGTAATATCTGGGCATTTGAGTTTATTCTTTTTGGATTTTGTTGAATTTCTTCCTTTAAAATCAGTGTCTGATAGTTCCAGTACCTGGTCATCTCAGGGCTTGCCATTTAATGATTGCCTTGAAAAATGATTAACTTTTCCTGGTTCTTTGTATGTTGAGTAATTTTGGATTATGTCCTGGTGTCTTGAATATTATGTTGTAAAACTTTGGACCCTGTTAAAATCTTCTAGAAGATATTGAAGTTTTTGTTTCAGCAGGTGATCAGCTGTTAGATTCATACCACAAGTTCTGTCTCTCCTGAGTTTGTTGGTTTCAATGTCAGTTTACTTTGTCAGGGTGGGTGGGGGGAGAGAACACAAGCAGAGAGCGAAGCAGGCTCCCTGCTAAGCAGGGAGCCTGATGCGGAACTCGATCCCAGGACCCTGGGATCATGACCTGAGCCAAAGGCAGATGCTTAACTGACTGNGAGAGAACACAAGCAGAGAGCGAAGCAGGCTCCCTGCTGAGCAGGGAGCCTGATGCGGAACTCAATCCCAGGACCCTGGGATCATGACCTGAGCCAAAGGCAGATGCTTAACTGACTGAACCACCCAGGCATTCCTGCCTTTTTTTTTTTTTTTAAAGATTGTGTGTATTTATTTATTTGAGAGAAAGTAAGCTCAAGTTGGGAGGAGGGGCAAAGGGAGAGGGAGAAGCAGGTTCCCCACTGAGCAGGGAGCCCAACACAGGGGCTTGATCCCAGGAGCCAGAGATTATGACCTGAGCCTAAGGCAGACACTTAACAAACTGAGCCACCCAGGTGCCCCTCTTTCCAGAATTTTTAGCTGTAATTAGTGTGAGAGAGAGGCCTAGTTGGTTCATTCCACCTTGGCTGCAACCAGAAGGTCATAGTTGCGTAATACTATGTGATATGAATGGTCAGTCACTTGTTAAACCATTTCTCCCTGTGGTGCACATTGAAGTCATTTGAGATGTTCCACTATGAAAATTCACTGGACACCTCTCTCTACCTTCTTATATTAATTCCATGTTTTTGTTTACTTGTCAAAAATAACAACTTGCTTCACTTATCTTACATCAATATTTACTAAAACTTTCTTTTACATTCTGATCTTTTCCATTCATTAATTTTCAAACATCCACAGCCAAATGCATAGAAAGATACATACAAGGTTCTGTTTGGATAAACTACCCTATACCTGCCAAGTAGAAGGTAACCATTTAAGACAACTTAAAGTGTTCATAAAATAGTATAGATATATAGAGATAACTCTGGCCTTACATGGTTATTAATGAGATTGAAATGATCCTTTCCTCAAACTTGAAGAAACTCTTACATATGTGTCTACAAATGAGCTGTTTTTCCTTAAAAAGTGGATACTGTGAGGGGCACCTGGGTGGCTCAGTCTTTAAACATCTGCCTTTGGCTCAGGTCATGATCGCAGGGTCCTGGGATGGGGCCCCGCATCGGGCTTCCTGCTCAGCGGGAAGCCTGCTTTGCCCTCTCCCACTCCTCCTGCTTGTGTTCCTGCTCCCACTGTCTCTCTGTCAAATAAATAAATAAAATCTTAAAAAAAAGTGGATATTGCGAGGTATTAAATTACGCATGACATTTTTGGTGATATGTCAAGGCATTGTTATCTGGGAGTCTTTCTAATTACATTTTTTTAAAGAAANCCCTGCTCAGCGGGAAGCCTGCTTTGCCCTCTCCCACTCCTCTTGCTTGTGTTCCTGCTCCCACTGTCTCTCTGTCAAATAAATAAATAAAATCTTAAAAAAAAAGTGGATATTGCAAGGTATTAAATTACGCATGACATTTTTGGTGATATGTCAAGGCATTGTTATCTGGGAGTCTTTCTAATTACATTTTTTTAAAGAAATTTTTCTCATCTGAGTGATGTCATTTCACTGTAAGAATATGTCTCATGAATTAATTTCTGTATAGGCCTCAGGCACATACACAGTGCCATTATTTGTTGAAAGGAATGTAGGAGAAATATCCCTCTTAAGTCTTTAATAAAGAGTCTGTGGCTCACCGTGGATAATGTGTTCAAACAGTAGCCCTTGGAAAAAGACACCAGAGTTGTGTGTTTGGGAGCTAAAAATTGGAAAAGGGTACTTTATTCCCTGTGTGGGATGCCCCAGTAGAGATGTTCCAGAGAAAAGAGTATTGGAAAGACAAAAAATGTACTCAGATGATTCTTCACTATAAAACCAGATTGTCATACTTTTAAAAGGATAACTTTTTCATTGTTTGCCACTTTTCTGGCTTATATGTGGTCCCCTTTCTGATCTTAATCATTTTGTGTCTGTAACCAAAAATTGGTAGTAATCCAAAGGTTCCTTTTGCTAGGCTATATTCCAAACAGAGGGGAAAAGATCTTTACTTTGTTTCATTGGATGATACTACAATTGAAGGTAACTTGCATTTTTAAAAGAAAATAACCAGCTATCACCAGTTTGCTAAGTCTCAAAGATACCATTATCCTGAATCCTCAAATAAAAATGGTCTATCAATTTCCTTAGATGTCAGTAAGGAACTCTTTTTTTTTTTAAAGATTTTATTTATTTATTTGACACAGAGAGAGAGATTACAAGTAGGCAGAGAGGCAGGCAGAGAAGGAAGCAGGCTCCCTGCTGAGCAGAGAGCCCGATGCGGACCTCGATCTGAGGACGCTGAGATCATGACCTGAGCCGAAAGCAGAGGCTTTAACCCACTGAGCCACCCAGGCACCCAGGAACTAACTAACTCTTATGTCAGTAAGAGTAACTAACTCTTTAGTTAAAAATATTAAATATGCTTCTGGGGATAAATAACCAAGAAGAGGATTTCTTGAAATAGCATAAGAAATCTTATCTGTTGATTAATCTTGAAAATTGCATTGTCAGTTTGATAAATTTATATTTTAAAGGACTTTAAAGAATTTCCTCAGTGTTGATTAGCTCATACATTCAAATGATCTTTGTGAAATGATCTCTTAGAATTTCTTTATGGGGGTGCCTGCGTGACTCAGTGGGTTAAAGCCTCTGCCTTAGGCTCAGGTCATGATCTCAGGGTCCTGGGGTTGAACCCCGCATCAGGCTCTCTGCTCAGTGGGGAGCCTGCTTCCTCCTCTCTCTCTGCCTGCCTCTCAGCCTACTTGTGATCTCTCTCCCTCTATGAAATAAATAAATAAAATCTTAAAAAAAAAAGAATTTCTTTATGGGTTTTTAGTTTAGCTCATAAGATTCAATTTGTTAGAAGTTACTGGTTATTGTATGATCTTGTTCATAAGCACACTGGTTCTTAAAATTGAGGTGCACTGAAATAGACATCAGCTCTGGGAAGCTATAGTATTATTTGAAACATACATACTAATTAAAGAGAACAAAGGACTTATTTGGTTATCAGCTTAGCTAACATCCTTCTAGCAAAATATAAAATATGCCAATTTCATGTTAGAGAAACTTTGTTTGATAATAGGTAGAATGTGAGAACCAAAATACTAAAAGGAAAAAAAACAATGACAATCTCTGCAGGAATATTTCTCCGTAGAATATTTCTCACCATTTTGAGAGGACATTCAATTTTTTGTGGGAGCACCATGTAAATAATTTTCTTGTTTGTTTTTCAACTTGAAGGTTTCTATCTCTCTCTTTTTTTTTCCAGAAAAGGGGTCTGGAGGTGATATAGATTTAACAATGGATCCACAGATGTGGCCAGTCCGCCAGTCAGGAGCTGCTCTTAAACAAATGGCATCTCACCCAGACTGACAGAACATTCGGGCAAATCGAGAGCATGTAATGTCAAGAAGATGCCCTTTATGAAAACTTTGATATGCCCTGAAAACAAAATAGGTCTCAGGGTGACTATGCAGTGTATTTACAGTGGTGGTGTATATATGGTTCTGGGATCTTTCTTCTCCCTTTAAATGTGTTATGTTCCTAATCAGTTAGGATTTGCTAAACAATTTGCTACACTACTCACTACTACACACTACTCAAATATCAAAAAAAAAACCCCAAAACCAAAAACCCCAAAACCAAAAAAACCCTATTTTTGTTTCTTTTGAATATAGTATTTAAATTAAAATTGAAAATTATAGGTTTATGACAAGTATATCCTCTGATGCTACTTTGGGGGATGGCTTTGTTAGTAGTAACTCCTCCTGATGTTTTGTTTTTTGTTTCCGGAGCTTTGCCTTGTCTGTCTAGTTAAACATTTGACTAATACTCTGTTTGATTTTGGAAGGATTCTAAGATGACCCAAGATTTGAATAAAGTTTCTCCTGAAAGGTGTGGTGGTTTCATTTTATTAAAAAGGAAATACGATTCTGGAACATCTGTGGTTGGACATTATCTGTAGTAATGGAATCATAGTTCTAGAAATGGGGGAAAACAGTAATTGTCAATATTAGCTCTTATAGATCAACCCCTCAGCTGGTGCTTCAAATGCACTTCTCATTTAATTTTCAACTGCAAGGAGCATGTCAATATTACCCATATTTTATAGGTGAGAAAATTAACGCCTTTTAGAGAAGTTACATAACTTCTCTAGGTCAAAGAGCTGGAGAGTCTCAGAATCCTGATCAAACCCAGACCCAACTAACTTCAAAGCCCATGCTGTTAAAAGTGTTTTGTGTAGGTGGTGGCACAGATCCTAGCTGTGGGGCACCTCTTGGCTGTATGCTGCTAACGACACATATGACCTGGACAGGTTACACCAGGTCTCTGAGACTTGATCTTCCTCATCTGTCAAATGGGGACAATAAAACCTTTCTCGAAGTGCTTTTAAGTCTGGAAATAGTGTTCTTTTCTCCAAAAGATACCCAGTGTGTGCACTGGGTCGTTATATTTTTAAATTTTAACTCATTAGGTCTTTTCCGTGGTTATATTCTCCTTTAGCATCTGCATGTACCACTGATAAAAGATTTTTGTTTAAAGATTTTATTTATTTATTTGACAGACAGAGATTACAGGTAGGCAGAAAGAAAGGAGGAAGCAGGGTTCCTGCTGAGCAGGGAGCTCGATGCGGGCCTCGATCCCAGGACCCTGAGATCATGACCTGAGCCGAAGGCAGAAGCTTTAACCCACTGAGCCACCCAGGCGCCCCCAATAAAGGATTTTTAACAAATGCTACTGAATGAGACATCAGGGCAATTGGAAGGGTTATCCATTTCTGAAACGACTAAAGAGGTTTGCTATGTGAAGGTGGGGGAAAGATGTATGTCTGAAACATAATCAGACCCCCAAAGCCTGATAGGGGAACAGTAAGAACTAAGGACATTGAAAGCTGGGTATAATTTCAATAAGTAGAAAGGAAAGGGTTTTGCAGTAACCATAGTTGAGGTAGAAACCATATTGCTTGTTCCTGGGATAAGAATAGACAAGTTGGGTTCATTCCTACAGGTGATACGGTGGCAGAAAAGGTCAGAGAAGATACATTAGGTCCAGATTATAGAAAGCCTTCAGTTTCATGCTAAGAAGTTTAACTCTTTAAAATTTTTAAAAATCAGAATGGCTATAGAAGTCAAATTTCTCAGAATGAGCATTTTTGCACCCCAAAACATTAAGACAGCCTGAAGTGTCACATCAAAATATGTGGTTACTTATTAACTGAGCAAAAGGGTTAGGGATGGAATAGTTTGAGTTAACCAGGCTGCTTATGAAGACCTGGTTATCCTGTTCACACAGGCGTAAACACTTATGAAGAATTCATAGGAACCAGACCATCATTAAGCCAAAATATACTTTACTAATGAGTGGGACACATTTTTATATTCCCCAGGAAGCAAAATCTATTTCCCTTGACTCTAAGATGTATAAGCATCAAGTTTTATCCTTTTTACATCCATGTACAGACCTACCTCAGAGATAACATGAGTTCAGTTCCAAACCACTACAGATACCACAACGAAGTGAGTCAAATGACTTTTGTTGGTTCCCCAGTGCGTATGAAAGTTACGTTTACACTGTGGTGTAGCCTATTAAATGTTCCGTAGCATTATCTAAACGAAGCAATGTACATACCTTGATAAACTACTTTATTGCTAAAAAAATGCTAACCATCACCTGAGCTTTTGGTGAGTCATGATCTTTTTGCTAGTGGAGGGTCTCTCTTCTGTGTTGATGGCTGCTAACTGATCAGGGGGTGGTTGCTGAAGGCTGGTGTGGCCGTGGCAGTTAAAAAAAATAAGACAGGGCGCCTGGGTGGCTCAGTGGGTTAAAGCCGCTGCCTTCGGCTCAGGTCATGATCCCAGGGTCCTGGGATCGAGGCCCACATCGNGATAAGACAACGATGCGGGTGCCTGGGTGCCTTAGATTAAGTGGGAAGCCTGCTTCTCCCTCTCCCACTCCCCCTGCTTGTGTTCCCTCTCTCTCTGTCTCTCTATCAAATAAATAAAATTTAAAAAATAAAAATTAAAAAATAAAAATAAAGACAACAATGAAGTTTGCCCCATCGATGGCCTCTTCCTTCCATGAACAATTTCTCTCATGCCGTTTGACCGCATTTCACTCACAGAAACTTCCTTGCAAATTGGCGTCAGTCCTCTCACGTCCTGCTGCTGCTTTCTCTGCCAAGTGTAACTCCTGTTCTAAATCCTTTGTGGTCATTTCAACAATCTTCACAGCATCTCCACCAGGGGTAGATTCCAGCTCAAGAAACCACTTTCTTCATTCATCCATAAGAAGCCATTCCTCAGCCATTCACGTTTTATCACGAGACTGCAGCAAGTCAGTCCCATCTTCACGCCCCACTTTGAATTCAAGTTCTCTGGCAATTTCACCTCACCTGCTGTTACTTCCTCAAGTCTAGAGCCTTCAGTTTGTAAGAAATGCAATAAATTGCAACGCCCACTAAAGCAACATATGCCTGTGTTGGGCTCTTCTGGTTCCACGACTTCACAAAGAATTAAAGAACATAAAACTAATTGGAAAAATCAACCAGTTAAACGTATTCTGAATGTCTCCTTTGTTACCTTCACAGCCTTTGGTGAATAATGTGTTATAACTGGAATCCCTGGCCTGTCTTATGCACCTTTCTTGTGTAGGTAGAATCTACCAGAAATAAACCATCAAGTAAAGGCAAATAAATTATAAACTCTCTTTCATCCACTTTAATCCGCTGCCTTTACCTTGTCTCCAATATTCTTACTCTTGGCCACACCCCATTTAGTTACCATATTGAAATTGTTTAGTAGCCCTAATCCTGTGGTAAAACAATGCTTTTATCATTTGCTTGATCTCATTTTTCTTCCCATGACCAAAAGTCAAAGGGAAGTGCTTCCAATCCTACCTAGAATACCACGTTGCTAAAACTCAATTCTACTCACAATTATATATATTAAAAAAATGCATGAAAACCTGTATTGTATTAAGAGTTTTATGTCATTGCAACATGTTTTCATTAGCATTGTGCCCGTTTTGATATACTTGTCCACTAAAGTGATGTAAAGGTCATTATTAATTTTGACACTAAAAAAGCATCATTTTACTAAAATCAAAATTTAGACTGGCATGGTTTTAATATACATCTGTCTTCCTTTACATTTAAAGAAAAAAATCCTAGTCCAAGCTTCAGTCACTTTTATGGTATGGTCTACATTTTACAATATGAGTTATTTGAGAAAATACATTAAAATCAAACACACACACACTTTTAGACCATTTTTAAACAAGACTTTTTAAAAAGTGCTTTTAATCTAAATTCTATTGCTCTGTTTCGATCGAGTTCTGTAGAGTGACATGTTGGCTGGTTATGTTAATGTTGGTCCCTGGAATAAGATTATCATCTTCTCCTTCAATCAAAGAATCCCACTGATCAAAATCTTTCTGCAGTCCTGTAAAATGGAAATGGTAATATATTAATTAGCATGGTAAACTTTTTGAGAGCATGAAACAGCTCGGTGCCTCTAGGTGGCAGCACAGCCTCACTAAAGACAGATGATTCCAGCGCCGGCAGCTGCTTCTGAGTGGGGTTAGAGGCCTGCTGACCTCCCAGGACCCTTCGTAAGGAAGTCCTCCAAGTCTGCACAGAAAAACTATTCCCTTTAATAGGTAGATTCGCTCTCTGTGATACACAGCATGCAAGCAGCAGAATTAAATTTCTAACGCTTCTGTTTTCAAACTGATTAACTGCCTGCCCTCTTACATTGCAAACCAACTGGAGACAGTTAAAATAGGACTAATGCTGGATTAAGATAGCTTTGTCCTAAGGATCACCTGGTTTATGTCATGAAACATTCTTAGTTTCTTACCTAAGTGCTTTTGTAAAAATGCTAATGAAGCTTTGTTGCTAAGACCAAGTGCTACATTTGAATCTATATCTCCTTTTAAGGTGAATATGTATCCAACTATTTTGCCAGTTGCAAAAGTGAAATCAGCAAAATTCTGATGGACTGAACCCCTGAAAGAGAAATGAGACAGTTATAAGTCACATAGTTTGACAAAATTATTTTTGTGATTAGGGTGTAGGAAGGATACTGGCCTTGTTGGCTATGTGCTGAAAACTAAGAAAATAAAACCTGTCGATGTGATCTCTTTAGATGTAGCTGTGGGTCACAGGCTGCACAAATAGGGATCTTAGAGTATATATTCATCTTCCCTTCTAGATAAACAAAGATTCCAGTCTTCCTCGGCATCTTGGCTTTAGAAGAAATGATTCCAGGGCGCCTGGGTGGCTCAGTGGGTTGAAGCCTCTGCTTTCGGCCCAGGTCATGATCTCAGGGTCCTGGGATCGAGGCCCGCATCGGGCTCTCTGCTTGGCAGGGAGCCTGCTTCCCCCCTCTCTCTCTCTCTGCCTGCCTCTCTGCCTCCTTGTGATCTCTCTCCCGCTGTGAAATAAATAAATAAAATCTTTAAAAAAAAAAAAAAAGAAGAAATGATTCCAGTTTTTTTTTCTTTTTTTTTTTTGAGCTGATACAAGGTATTACATGTTGCAGGGACTGTGTACTCAGAGCCAGAAGCCTGTCATATTTCCTTACCAACACCACCTACCTTCATATCTATTTGATGCTAGTCAAAACACACTGCACGTAAGCCTGGGATTAGGTAGATTTAAGGAAAAAACCCTTCTCCTAGTATTATTTAAGCTGGAAGTATCTTATAGGTATCATTTATGCTGTTCCTTAAATCCACCAACAGCTGAACATCAAGTACAATGGCCTTTTTTTTAGTGCTTATTTTCTACTGCCTCTGGGACATTTGGCACTTTCTTGCAGGCTTTTTGTTTTGTTTTGTTTTTTTCCTTTGTTTCCCTTGTTTGTACGTTCCCTTCTTCCCCTAACCACTCTGTTCTCCCCTGGCTCTTCACATACATATAGGCATTCCTCAAGATTCTGTTCCCAAATCAATTTTGACCCACTTAGTGGTCTTATCTACTCCAAAGCTTTCATGTATAATACGCAAATCCTGTATTTTCCCAGTGTATGGCCAGACATCTCTACCTAGATTTCCCTGGCTCAAGCTAAGAGATTATAAGGGTAGAATACATCTTTCCACACCCCCATCCCCTACCGTGCCCCTCTTCCTCTTCATTTTATTTCTGTTATAAGCTCACCACCGCTCTCAGTTACCTATAGTCGACCACAGCCATCTGCCTCCCGCTCCTTCTTCCCTGCTTCTAATCGCTACAGAAGCACAAAGAAGCTAGAAAAAGGGTCAGGGGAAGAAGCCCAGATGCTGCCAACAGTGGTGGAATGGCCTTCAGGAGAAGGAGATGGGGTGGGGGCAGTCTAAAAGATGGAAGGAGTAGCAAAGAGTAGGGTTGTAGTACCGGAAGAGAAATAGGGCAAGTCCACGAGGTCAAGGTCAATGGATACAGAGAGGAGGGTCCCGGCTGTGAATAGGCTGCTGGGCCTTTTATGTCCTTGGCCGGGCGAGTTTCAGTACCCTGGTGGGCCTTTGGGGAGCTAGCCCACAGGAATCAAAGTATAAATGGACGTAAGGATGAACTATGAAATACAAGCTATTATTTCCAGGTTCTCAGCGCAAAAGGAAGAAAAAAAAGTAGAGTAAGAGCCTAGTAAGGAAGTGGGTTTGAAGGAGGCTAGGCGTTCTGCATTATTTCTGTTTTGAAATTAAATAGACTTGCCCATCCAAATACTGAAGTCCTTAACTACTGTGAAGTTACATTGCGGTGTTTAACTGAACTACCTAGACACTCCTCACTGTCTTTCTCAAGTCTCTTGATCCTTCCAGACCAGTTCTACTCCCTCATCTTCCAAGCAGCCTCTCCTGAGCCCCTCAGGCGGAAAAGCCTCCATTCTCTGACCCCATAGTGTTTACTGCCTACACGGTTTATGTTTCCTTCCCACTTCCTCTTCTTGTCTTCTTCGAAATAAACCAGGTTTCAGAAGAGGGCTGAGCCCTACCTTGCAACATCACGTTGTGAGTTCAAAACTCTCCTGGGGCTTCTTATTCACTCCCACGATATCAGCATATCGCTGATGCTCAAAGGTACCCCACTACAGCTTTGGGGGAATTTATAAATCCATATTTTTTCTAAACAGGTACACACTGCAGATCTCAACAGACGCTCTCCCTTTTCTCCCCAAAGAGTTCCTAGTCTAGCCTGTTGATGGAATACTTCTCCCTACCCCAGCCCTCAAATGCATAAGCCTGTTCTTGTGTTTAAATAAAAACAGCATGTATCCTGATGCAAATTTTAATTATCAGTATAGGAGGGACTTATATTAACACTACTCAAAACGTCTGCATTTTAAAAAAGAGCAAGCATAGAGGCACTTAGACCCTGAAATTATCGCATGTTCTCCTTCACTGGAAGTCTGAACAATGCATTTAACAACTCTGTCATGCCTACCAAATGGTATCTTTTGGTATACATCCAAATTTCAAGTTTCTGTTGTAGATGATGAAATAAATCACTAATACTCACTTGATTGTAATCATTTTTCTTTCTTTCCCGGGTGAGTAGCATTTTTCCATTTTTTCGATATTAGCAGGATATTGGAACCGTTCCGAGTTGATAAAAAAGAGGGGCTGAGGAATTCTGGAATATATTTCATCATCCAGCGGAATCATCCAGGCATCCAGGGCAATCCCGCACCTGCAGGAGTTCGGGGACAATGACAAAAGACGGCTGGTGACACGCTGATGGACATACGGAATTTCTAATGACGTTAGGATTAATGGTCTTACACCATCCTGGTTTATTATGGGTTATCTCACTGGTATTATACCTCAGTGTGGGAAGGGCATACGATTAGCTTTATAAGGTAGCAGACTTGGAATTATATAATCATTTTCTTTAGGAGACATTTAGGAATTGTGACCTTAAAAAGATATGGTATCTTTAAAATGTTTTACTCATTTTCGTTACATTGCTTTCAAAATAAATTCTTCCATAAGAATTTCTCCAAAACTGTGGGGTGTCTGAAGACATACAATCTATGCATTATTGTCCCTACGTTTCCAGACCTTCCGGACACTTTTGCAGTCGATTTATTACGCCTTTTTCACAGTTAACTGTTGGACCAGTTGATTTATATTTAGAGGTACTTCACCTGGAAAAGTGTCTGGAGTTTGCTGAAAAGCATATGGAGTATATCATTTGAAAATGTAACTTGCTTTTTACAAGTAAGTTTATCCTATGCTTCTGGACCTTTTGGACTCTCCACTTTATGTGCTAAATGGGCAGAAGAAGAGAATTCCCTTATGGAAACTGATTTTAAAAAATTTGTGAGATGAAGTTTCACAAAGGGTCCTACCCATTTTCTAGATGGTTGGCTCTTCATGATCTCATCAAGTCTGATGCTGTGGTTCAAGAAAGAAAATATTTTTTCAAGTAATAAGACTGGGACCTGGTCCTGACTCTCACCCAAATAACTGTAATTTAAGACCTCTATTAATCTTTTTTAAAAAGATTTTATTTTTAAAATTTATTAACATATAATGTATTATTTGTTTCAGGGGTACAGGTCTGTGACTCATCAGTCTTACACAACACACAGCACTCAACATAATACACACCCTCCCCGATGTCCATCACCCAGCCACCTACCCCCCCATCCTGACCCTCCAGCAACCCTCAGTTTGTTTCCTGAGATTAAGAGTCTCTTATGGTTTGTCTCCCTCTCTGCTTTCATTCCATTTCATTTTTTCCTCTTTTCCCCCATGATCCTCTGCCTTGTTTCTCAAATTCCACATACCAGTGAGATCATAGGATAATTATCTTTCTCTGATTGACTTATTTCGCTTAGCATAATATCCTCTAGGAACTAGGAACTAGGGTATTATGCTAAGTGAAATAAGATTTTATTATTTTATTATTTATTTATTTATTTATTTATTTATTTAAGCAAGAGAGCCAGTGGAGGGAGGAGCAGAGGGGGAGGGAGAGGAAGAGGGAAAGAATCTCAAGCAGACTCTGTGTGGAGTGGAGAGCCCAACTTGGGGTTAGTTCTTACGATCCTGAGATCATGACCTGAGCTGAAATCAAAAGTCAGACTTAGCTCAACTGACTGAGTCACCTAGGCACCCCAAGACCTCTATCAATATTAAAGATAAGAAAAAAATCAATTTAAAAATGCCTTGCACACTGGGGAAATCTAGAAATACGGTAAGATATACTACTAAAATCACAACCATGATGTCATAGATAAAATGTATATATAAGGATAAGTTTCCAAGTGAAAATATTAAGCCCTTAAACAAATAAGAATGATGAGGGAAAATATATAGGAATAGGGAAAGCTTTTAATAGCAGGCGAGGTAGATAGTTTCTGTCTGGGAAAATTCATATAGAGTACTTTATGGAGGCAAAAGAAGAGACTTCTAAACCCCGAAGGATTCTTTCCTCATTAAGAATTTGGTAAATATTCTATCTCACATGAGTTATCGCTTTCTGTCTTCCAATAACTTACTGTTTTCTTTCTTTGCCTCCTTCTCTTACCTGAATCTCTGGTCTTCACTAAGAGTCTGAATAACTGTGGCTCCACCAAAAGAATGTCCAACTACTGCTATTTTATCCCTGTCGATAGAGTCCTAGATGAAAAAGCACGATATATATTCATCACTATCTCACAGGTGGTTAGAATAGAATGGTTTTTCAAATTATAAAATTCATATTCATTGCACGGGCATGGTTAAGTACTTTGATTTCTTGTAAAAGAAATGCATGCACCCACACACTCACATGCACTCACACACACATACACACACACACACGCATGGACATACATTTGCACACACGAATCCACACACTGAGCATTCATAGAAGTTCAAAGTGAACTTAATGGTCTCCCTAGGCACCCACACTTGAAACACCAACATCACTGCTGACTTCCGCCTCTCCCCACTCCACGTTTAATTCGTGTGTTCATTCCCTGCGTATCTATTGTGCACCTGCTCTGTGCCAGGCACCGTAGACCATTTTCAATGAGCTTCCAGTCCACCAGTGGAGGAAGAGACACAGATACGTGATGCAAATACAACAGGGTTCAACAAGGAGCACGTGTGATGGATGGCTCAGCAGTCCAGGGGTAGCAGCGTGGTCCAAGAAAGCTTCCTGGGGGAGGTGATGTCTCACTTGAAGATTAAGGAAGACTCAGGGAGAAGAATGTGTCAGGCCCAGAGGATAACACGTACAAAAGCTTGGAGGCAGGAGAGGGAGGGGCTGGCTAAGGGACAATAAACTCTTCGCTGAATCAAGAGAACAGACTATCACCTTCTGCCTGAACTGAAGTGCTTCTACTTCCCTCTATCCCCGTACTCCATCCTCCATGCACGATTTTGGGTCTCTGTTCATGCCATCCACTTCAAGAGTCTTCCACCCCCTCTCAATAGTCTGCTGAAAACTGACCACCATTGCAAGATAAAGCTCAAAAATATGCAAGAGCCATCCAGAAACTTACACTACTTCCACTGGAGGTATTCAGTTGAACCAGAGAATTTGCTACTTTTGTTGGCTGTTGGCAATTTCATATCTAGTGCAACGTAATGCATTCCTCATTGCTGTAATATTTCACTTATCCTTTTTTTTTTAAATTTGCAGCCCTCTGTCATGTCATACCTTGCATTACAGCAGAAAAGCAGATGAAAAGGAACAATGAAGAATGGCAGGAGAAGGGAAATGGCTTTTTCTTAAGCTCACCTTCAGTTGCTCCACATCAAACTCTAAATCTAAGACATTTTTCATTGGTCTTCCACGATCAATGTCCAGAATCAAATCGAGAGCTTGGGAACACTCCTTTGCTCTTTTCTGTACCTAATATGATGATTAGAAAAAGGGAATGACAAAGTAAAAGGCTGTGACACTTATTTTAGAGTCTGTGTGGGCATTACATGTGGGAAACCTGGCTGATTGCTTCTAAACTGGAAATGTCTAAGTGATTAGTGACTGGAACACAAGCAGCGTCATGACATGGGCTCCAGCTTTGCAGGTTATAGCTGAGTCCAAATCCTAGCTTTGTTGTTTACCTGCTGTGTGACCTCAGAGGAGGTACCCAACCTCTCTGAGCTTCCATTTATTGTGTGATATTGCCTACCTCAGTGAAATGTGGGTGAGATTACATGCAAGGACATATATGCGAAACACACCCTGTAAAGTTTGGCACAGAAGCCAGTGTGCTTTCTCACACCTCATCTTCCAGACACCCCGTGAAAAACACACTGTTATTATTCACTACGTTGTAATAGATGAAACATAGAGGCCAAATAGAGTAAGTAACATGTCCAGGATCAGCCCACTATGAAGTGATGGCACCAGCATTCAAACACAGACAGTGGGATTCTAAGGCCTGGCCTCTTACTACTACTCCATATTGCATCTCTGTCTTTAATACTGCCTTGGAAGGGAGGATCTTTGTGAATTTCTTTTCTAGGACTTCTGAGATTCTAAAATGAGAAGTTCTACCGCAAAAGATTTCTGAATATGTACTGTCTTCTCTCCGTATTTTTATGTTTGTCTATGTTTTTCCTATGATCCAGGCTTCTCAGTAAGGGAACTGTATCTCTCAGAGAATCTTCTGACACGTCTCTGGGGAACGGGAAACAGGAGAGCGAGGAGCTCCCCTTGCAGCACGTAATGACATGAGCAAGCGTCATCCTTTTGCATGTATTTTAGTCCCCAGGCCCCCTCCCTGCCAGCTGCCAGGTACCTGCTCACTTCGTACAGGTATCTCCTCCTCCTCTGACTTGAGGCTTTGAAGATAGAGCCAAGACTTGTTCCCTATTTCTGCAGCAGACTGGTCTTTGAAATAGTAAGTCGCGGAGGCGGATCCATCTCTACAATAAAGCAGAGTCCATGACTTGCCCTTGCTCTTCCTCTTTTTCATCCCCTCCTGATCTCTCTGACTTATGTCTTCCTCCACTCTACATTTGTTTTAAAATCAAAGAGGCCCCCAAGAAAACATCTTTGCTACAGGTCAAGTCCACCCATTGTACCTTCACAATTCTAGGAGGTCAACTGGAGACTCTCACCGGAAATCAAATCCCAGTGCTGCCACTTACCCACCGCGTGGTTGGAGGCAAATTACTTACCCTTTTCCAGCTTTGTTTCCCTCCTCCTTAGAACAGTGATAATAGTAACCATTTCAAAGTGTTCTTACAAAGATTAAATTATGGTGCATGAACAGGGCACACAATAAACACCAGAAATGCTGTTTTTTTTTTTAACTCTTGAGAGTTTAACTCCGTCTCCTTTTATCCTCATCATGTAACCACAGTTGACAATTTCATTGATATTTTTTAATAAACCTTTTTTGAAAGTTAGAGACCAGGTGACCTACCTGTGTTCTATCGCAGCAACTATGAACCCATGGGATGCCAGATCAATGCCAATAGCAGAATAAATTGTCCTACAAAACAAAAGGAAGAAAGCATTAAATGACCAGCCATGCCTAGGCGGGGTCCACTAATAAACCTGGGAATGTGGAGGCCATTATAGCCCCCATAGTAATGCCCAGGGGTAAACCAGATAGCTGTGGTTCTCAAAGGGGGCAGCTCTGCCCCTCAGGGGATAGCTGACGATGTCTGGAGGTGTCTTCATTCTCATGACTGGGCAGAGGGTGCTACTGGCCTCTGGTGGGTAGAGGGATACCACTAAACATCCTACAGCACACAGGACCAACCTCCACTATAAGAAATTACTTCCTGCAAAATGTCCATAGTCCCAAGATTGAGAAACTCTGATACAGTGATTCTAAATACTGCTTTTGAGAGTTCTGGCCTTTAATCTTGGCCCTTTTACTTATCAGCTGTATGACTTTAGGTAATTACATTCCTGAGTCTTTGTCAGCACCTGTACAATGGGACTAATAACGCCTTTGCTTTAGAACAGTTGTAAAGTTTTCGTAAGACAGCATACCTAGGAAGGCAGTGCAGTGTGGTGCTTAGGAGGACGGGACCTGCAGTCTGATCCCTGCATTTGGTCCACCACCGATTCGCTGTCTGCCTTGGATAAATCACTGATCTTTCCTCTGTAACAGTAGGGTAGCTGGTGGGATGACTGTAAAGGATGGAGTAAGTGAATACATTTTCAGTGCTTGTAATTACGTAAAACAGGGTAAAGACTGAACATGTGTTCAGTCTGTGTTCAGTCTGATGCACAGATCAGACTGCAGGTCTCATCCTCCTAAGCACCACACTGCACTGCCCTCCTACGTAGGCTGTCTTATGAAAACTTTACAACTGTTCTAAAGCAAAGGCGTTAGTCCCATTGTACAGGTGTTAGCAAAGATTCAGGAATGTAATTACCTAACGTCATATAGCTGACACAAAGAATCATGTGCTAACCAACTGCATTCATACCCCTTTTCCATTCTTCGTTCTGCACGATCTTCTCATATGCATTCACTAGGAAATGGCAGCAGAGAACCAAAAGGGAGGTAGTAGGAACTCTGCCCTCTACTGCTGAAAAGACACAACCTACTCAGAGGGGGATCAGCAAACCTTCTCTGTCAAAGGCCAGGATGTACATATTTCCAGCTTAGTGGGCAATACAGTATCTGTCACGCTACTCAACTCTGCTGTTGTGGCACAAAAGTAGCCACAGGCAACGCAAAAGGTGGAATGAATGTGGCTGTGTCTCAATAAAGCTTTATTTATAGAAACAGGCAGCAGGCTGGATTTGCCAACCACTGGTCAAGCAGAAATCAAATAACTAGGTAGACTACAATTAAAGTACCAAAGGTAATTTCTTTTGATTTATCTATTTATTTATTGAGAGAGAGAAAAAGAGAGCAAGAGCAGAGGGAGGGACAGTGGGAAAGGGAGAGGAAGAGAATCTCAAGCAGACTCCCCGCTGAATATGGAGCCTGCTGTGGGATTTGATTTCATGACCCTGAGATCATGATCTGAGCCCAAATCAAGAGTCACATGCTTAACCCACTGAGCCATCCAGGTGTCCCCTGAAGGTAATTTCTTATTGCAGATACTCCCCAACTTCTTGCCAGCTAAAATCCACCTATTTCTGAAAGTCTTATAATCCTCTGAGGTAGAAAGAAGGGTAGGCAGCTGAAAAGATGGAAGAGGAGAGGGAGTGGGGAGAGGGGAGGTCATGAACATGTGCCACTCAGAGGTCATGCCACAGAGAGCATAGCTGACTAAAGACCCCACCCAGCCCCTGCCCTGTAGGTTCACCCCCACCAGCTGAGTTTCCTGTGGGCTGCTCCCAGTGACTGGGCAAAGCATAGGTACTAATGTAGGCCTGTTCTGGTGAGGTACAGGACTCCTTTGATGAGCAACTTCTGGTCAAGCACTCCCTCAGTTGGCCTGGTCCCGTGTCTCTTTGAAGTGTGCTGTAGTTGGAGACTCTTTGTACCCAATCTCTCCATTCCCCAACTCCTTCCCATGTGTCCAAGCTGCATCATGATCTGAAGGTTCTCCCTATCTTTTCCTGCTCTGTTCCCTTTACCCTTCACAGACATTTCTCTCAATAAATGTCTTCTACAGGTAATCCAATTTTGGTGTCAATTTCTCAGAAGACCTAACCCAGGGGATGATTTTTTAAAAATATTTTTTATTTATTTGTCAGAGAGAGAGAGGGAGATCACAAGTAGGCAGAGAGGAAGGCAGAGGTACAGAGAGAGAAGCAGGCTCCCTGCCGAGCAAGGAGCCCGATGCGGGACCCGATCCCAGGACCCTGCGATCATGACCTGAGCCGAAGGCAGCCGCTTAACTGAAAGAGCCACTCAGGTGTCCCCCAGGGGATGGTTTTGAGAGTGTAAATATTATAACACAGAAGGGTGACAGCCAAAAATGTAAATACATAACCTACTCAGGGACGGATCAGCAAACCTTCTCTGTCAAAGGCCAGGGTATAAATACTTCTCTTCTTATCAGGAGGCTAGTCCCATGAGCTGGAAGGAAGGAACAAACTATTTGACAAGATAGGGCTGGACTGATGAACAGACCACAGCCAAAGGTTGAGGAACCCCAATTCCTCCAAGACAGGGGCTCTTTTTTGGGGGGTGGGGGGAATGCATTCAGTCATTGGTCCTTAGGAATTCAAATTGTTCAGCCTTTCAAACATTACCGAAATGCTCCAAGACCATGAGAAAAAACAATTAGTGGATATTTTTCCCCTGTCCTCAGAGGGGAGTTCCAGCCTGCGGGAGTTGTCATTGGACCTAGACAACAATGAGAGATGATGATTAGTGTTTTCTCTGACTTGAATGCTGTTGGTTAATTTAACTTGCATCTTCTTCGTGTAAATCCTGACCCACAGAATTTATATTTATAATTTTATGTACTACTAGTAAATTCATTAAAAAGTCTGCTACTAGATACCTACCAACCAAGGACCTGAAGCACGTAGTTTTTCTCAAGACCATAAAATCATTAATCATCAGTTCTCACTGCCAGCTCTATGCTTAACATGAGACACTTTCCTACTTACAGGTGCATTCAGGAAGGCTGTTCCTTAGTACCAATCCCAGGTGTTGGCAAAACTTCAAAGGGAATATTCTGAAACCAAAGTGAACCTCAGGAGCATTACACTGAGATCCAGAATCTTCAAACCAGAGACCCCTTTCATTCTAATTGGGTTATGATCAAGAGAAACAGACCACTGACTTCATACTCAGATGTCATCTTGGATGAAGGTCTGCCACTTACTATTGACTGTGAGCAAGTTCCAAGAACTCTTGAGTTTCACCTTCCTCTTTTGTAAAACGGAGCAAATGATATCTTACAGGGCTTTTGTGAGAATGGTATCTAAGTAGGGAATATATACAAAGCACCCATCTCGTGGCATTAGTAAGGGGCTCAAAACATGGAAGATAGTGTCTTCCTTTCCTTCACTTCTCAATTGCTATTGTCATTACCATCCTCTGTGATTTGTGTCCCATTTTCGCCTTTATAAAACAGAGCTGCAGTCCTGAAGACTGGATGTAATGATCGCTCTGGAAGTGATTTATAACTTATTCAGCACTATAAAGAGGTGCAGCTATATTTCCATCATTTCTGTCATAAAGGGGTTTTTAAGAGAGCTCCAAGGAGAGAGTTAAAATAAATGTCGAAAGTTGTAGGTAGTTTTGAGAGGGAAGTTTGAAGACATAGTTAACAATGGCCCAATAGTAGTGTCTGATCAAACAGAGAAGGAAGGAAACATCTCTATTCGTGATACGTAGACAAACGAAGTGATGAATGCCCAGCAGGTTGTCTTGGTGAGAGAAGCTGGTTCCTTGGGGGCGGGCGATGGGAATGAGGGTAGACCCCCTCGTTTACCATAGGTGAGAAATTAGCTTTCACTTTCCTACAGAACAGCCAGTCTGCTACTTACTCACCAGATTACTGCTCTCCGACAGCATGTGAACAGGAAAACTAAAGACCAGCCAGAGATAGATGTTACAGTCAGTCAGAAAGTCTGACACTTTCACTCCCTCCATCTACCCCATATATGCAGAACAAACCAAATGAGAACCCTTGATTCTCTGATGCTTATCTGGGCTTTTAATAAACACTCCGTCCTCTTAAGAGAAGTTTAGACTGGAGATAATCTACTTTGATCTTTGCCTGAAGCTTTTGCTGTTTTCCAGCTTTTCTTATAATCTAGAGCCTACAAAGCAGGATCAGTGGAAATCTTACCAAAAAATAAGCTTAATATTTTGCCCATAAGCCAGTGTGTTCCAAGATATTTACTAAGACCAAAAAAATACTCTGTGTTTGGGATCCAAGGGGTGTCAGAGTGGTGGTCGTCGTCTTGGGATGGATAATACAAACGCAAGAAAGTGCCCTGTAGAGGAAAGAAATTGACACACTTTTAGTGAGGTTGCTTCTCCAATATGTTCCAATAGCTAGTTTGCATACTTAGTTAGTGGAGACCCAATCCTTCTGTTGTTCACAGAGAGGTCCAGAGAAAACTTTTTAAGCTGCTGTGGTGACTAAATATGGTAGAAAGAGAAGCAAAATAGAACAATATGCTTTCTGAGTGAAAAGAAAGTATGAGCATGTTGGTTGCCACCATTAAGGATGGGGAAAATAAAGAGGATTTATAGATAAATTAGTCAGATGACAGCAACAAACTGGGGAATTACTTAACTAGCGAAAGGCTTCCAATGGGACAAGACAGATGGCAAAGTGAGCCTTTCTCAGGTGAGGGCAAGGGCAGGTTTCAAATACTAACAGTCAATACTAAGAAAACTAACAGTCAGTATTAGAGTATAAGGATAAGTGGTATTAATCGAAGCATTACCTTCTTAGTATAATCAAACATCAAGTCTGTACAACCAACAGAGTAAGATCCATTTCCTTTGGGAATTTTAGATTGGCCAACACTTGCAGCAGCCATCAGAGCTTGTATTTTATTGGCCCATGCTGAAAAAAAGGTAAATATTATCTCACTGTCATTCATTATACTTCAGACTTTATTATGCAAAAGAAAATTCCAAGGGAAGGAAGTCATAGCCCTTAGTTTCTGGTCTCCTTCATTTCTTTATCCAACTAGTAAAATACACAAATAATTATTGAGGGCCTGATGTAAGCAAGTATTCTGTGGGGATACAAGAGAGAGGTGGACATAGCCCTTCCCCTAAGGTGCTTAAGACTATCACCTCCTAACACTTTCAGCCTTGTCCTTCGCTTCTACTCTGATCCAGATCATGTCAAAGACCACTTCCCCAATCAGTTTTTCCCAAATATGAACCTTGGAGCTTGGACATGCAGGCTCTTTAGCCTTAGCCCAATTCTACTGACTCAGAAAAGCTCTGCCTGTTAAAGTTTATTTTATTTTTTTTTTTTAAAGATTTTATTTATTTATTTGACACACAGAGAGAAATTACAAGTAGGCAGAGAAGCAGGCAGAGAGACAGGGAGAGGAGGAAGCAGGCTCCCTGCTGAGCAGAGAGCCCGATGCGGGCCTCGATCCCAGGACGCTGAGATCATGACCTGAGCCAAAAGCAGAGGCTTTAACCCACTGAGCCACCCAGGCGCCCCCTGTTAAAGTTTAAAAAGCACTAAGCTGAGGTACCAGACCACCTGGCCTGACACACGGATCAACAATTCATAGTTCAGGGGTGCCTGGGTGGCTCAGTGGGTTAAAGCTTCTGCCTTCGGCTCAGGTCATGATCTCAGGGTCCTGGGATAGAGGCCCGCATCGGACTCTCTGCTCAGCAGGGAGCCTGCTTCCTCCTCTCTCCTCTCTCTCTCTGCCTGCCTCTCTGCCTACTTGTGATCTCTCTCTCTGTGTCAGATAAATAGATAAAATCTTTAAAAAAAAAATTCATAGTTCAAAGTTAAGGAGGGAGTTCCAAGGAAAGCAGGAGATGAATGGACCTGGGGTATTAGAGCCAGGTGACTCTATTTTGGATTCCAGCTAGACCTCTGATGCTACGATGCTCTGGCCTAGGCAATTTACTCCTCTCTCGTATTGTCATCTGTGAAGTGGAGAAAAGCACTTGACCGGCCTGCAGGACAGTTGTAAGAATGACGTGCTAATGTAAGTCAAGGGCCTAGCACGGCACACAACACATCAGCAGCAGACAACTGATATTATGTGTCCCTTACCTAGAATTAGCTAACTCCGGCTACCCAAATTTAAGCCCTTAGAGGAGTGTTAGCTGATCTAAACTAGACCATAGCCTTTACCCTTTGGGCAGATTCAGAATCCAAGGTGTGTCCTCAGACATAAAAACAAAACGAAAAAACAAAACAAAACACAAAACAAAACAACTTCATCTGTAAGGCAAACGTTTTCAGTCCTATTTAGAAAGGCTCTTTCTTTCCCATTTAAGATGGTCTACCAAGCCATGCTCTGCGGTGTAACAGGGAGACACCAATCCATAGGGAGACGCCACACCTGGCTTTCCCTCGAGGAGCAGCGGTGTTCTGCTGCACCCCCACCCACATCAGCCATGTAAAGATGGTACCATGTTTGAGGAGGACGACTCTGGCTCACAGAGTTTGAGAAGGAGTCCCAGAGAGCCCACAGCTGCCTTGGAGGTACCACCTCTGGAAGTAGGAGTTTAGTTCTAGAGCCATGGGAGGGTTCTGAGTCACACAAGGTTTCTCTTGTGAGATCTCCATTCCACATAGGCTCTGGGAGCCTTTCTCAACCACCTGGGAGCACCCAGGTTCTCTAAAACCTGCCCTCCCACAAAGCCTCCTCACTCAACATTCAGGAGCCAAGGTCAAGGTGAGGATATTAGGGCTGCCTCATCTGAGACACTTGACCCCTCAGGAAACCTGGAGCTGACCCGGGTTGGGGTGTAGGTCTACAGAGCCTTATGGCTGTTCAGTGCTGGGGTGGTTGCAGGAAAGTTTCATCGCCATGCAGCTACTCCAGTCGCGGTCCTGGATTTCCTGTTCTCGAACCATCTGTTAGATCAGGGCTCATCAGGGCTCATCACGAAGGATGAGGCAGGAGAAGGCTTGTCAGTTTGAATGGCCACCCTCTAGAGGATTTGGTTTGTGGTTCAGAACTTACACACATCACGTCCTATTTTTCTTCACCTTTAGTGTAAGAGGGGCACTGGAACCGACTGAGTGCTATGAATCTTGTTACACATTTCTGATGGTGTTCATTTGTCAAGTATTCCTGATATTCATTCCTGGGTTTTGAGATGGATTGTATACATGCTAGGAACGTGACATTTTCTCATATAGCTTCATGTCCTCCACTCACAAAAAGGATATCTCTAGCCCATACTTTACCTGCATAACCCTACTTTCTATATATTCATTTGGTTAGAAGAATATAAACAATCATCTATTACTTTAATCCTTTATTCAATAAATGATTTCTAATAATTTACAAAATATTTTTGCTTTCATTTTTGAGCATCAAGAATGGGACACTGGGCTTAAGGCTGGGGCTATAAAGATGAATAAAGTAGTGTCTGTTTCCTCAAGTTTCTGCCATTCCAATGCCAGCTTTCCAGTGATTTTCAACCATGAGGGGCATATAAAACGTGTTTTGAAATTCCCATCCTATACCAATAAGAAGTGCATGATGTAAATGTCTCTTCACTGATAATCTGCTCATCATGTAAGATGTTCCTTGTTTCCAATCCTTAGAAAAGGTAATGGGAAAATTAATTTAACTGGGCTGGAAGCTCCTTGAGCTTGTCCTTGAGCCTGTCCACAAGCTAACTGTCTTAGTCACCGGTGCCTCAGCTTCCTGATAAGTGTTGTTGAATGAGTGCACCTGTGAGATATTACATCACTTCATCTGCAAATGTAGATACAACACATAGTCCTTCCTACAACACATAGTCCTTCCTACACAAACTCTTTATTTTCCTAACTATGAAGTAGGGCAATATTTACCAAGCTCTTTTGTAAATGTTACAATAAGGAGTCACCCATCAAACCTGAACAGCTCGATCCAGAGTGACCAGGCGTGTGGCCACAGACAGAAGGACACCATTCAGAAGCCACCTACACAGTTCACCTGAGAGGAAGCTGGCTACAGGAGATCATGCGTCACAATGCTCTGGGATTTGCAGACATTTGCAAAGCTCCAGAAGCAACCTCTTTGCAGTAAAGGTCCTTCTTAGTGATGGCAGATGCACTCATCTAGAAATGGCTGCCTCACTCTGGCCACCTCTTCTGGGCTTGACTCAACCTCTGCCTCCTCTCTTTCTCTCCCACCACAAGGTAAGAAAGAGCAAGAGATGCACGTTCATTCTCATCCAAAGCTCTTCAGCTTGTCCCTTCCTCTCCTTGTGGTGACACCAAAAACACTGTTCCCCTCTGGTCCGCAAGACCCTACAACTGCCATTTTTCTCATCTCCTTCCTATATGAACCAGGACTACACCTGTCGATCAAGACAACTGCCTGTCCTTCCCCCTCCATGGGAGTAGGTTTTGTGCTTGCCTCTGAAAGAAGCCCAGGGGGGTTGTGTCACTGCACCTGCGTGGGAGCAGGTTATGGCGGTGAGAGAGACAGGAGGCCGAGTTGAGGAAGTTCTCCACAGTGGTTGCCAGCTGAGCTTCCGGTTTGCCTGAAAATGCCTCACCTTGGTTCTGTCTTGCCATCAAAATGTTGAAGAAGATGGGAGCTTCTTCAGTTTCAGTTGGAGTGAGGAGAAAGGAAGGCTCTGTCCCCTGCCCCAGGAGAACACGAGGTCTCCATGAGCCTCTTTGTAATAAAGGTTGGTTAGAAATCCACACATGCAACTGCTCTGGGGCCAGTCAAGTCTGGCAACAGGTCAGTTGCTCAAGCTGTTGAACAAATAGACCTCTTACCTGATGATCTAATATGGGCAACAGGATTTAGGTCTTGCCAGTCAATAGGATGGACCAGTGCGAGGCAGCTGCAGAGGCAGAAAAGCGCATGCAGTTTGGGTGGCAGCATCTTGGAAGCTGAGCAGCGGTTTCAGCTTAACTTTCTTCAAGGCAGGTTATTAAAAGGAAAAAAAAAACATGCAATAAAGAGGACTTAAATAGGCTGACAAATCAGTGCGATCAAGGTACAAGCAACACGGGCCGCCTGGGTGGCTCAGTGGGTTAAAGGCTCTGCCTTGGGCTCAGGTCACGATCTCAGGGTCCTGGGATCGAGGCCCACATCGGGCTCCCTGCTCAGTGGGGAGCCTGCTTCCCCTTCTCTCTCTGTCTGCCACTCTGCCTACTTGTGAGCTCTCTCTCTCTGTGTCAAATAAATAAATAAAATCTTTTTTAAAAAGGTACAAGCAACATGACTTTATATATTGTTAAGGGAGGAAGGCAATGCAACATGCATTGTCTGAGCTGGGTTTCCGAAAGGCATCAGGGTGGCAAAATCCTTGGAAATGCTGGATCGTAGAGCATACAAATAACACTTCTAGCAGTCATAGGAGGTTTCACGCATTCTCTAACCCTGTAGCAGTCTTGTTTGGTTATAAAGAATAGTAGCAAGGGGTGCCTCGATGGCACAATCGGTTAAGTGTCCAACTCTTGGTTTCAGCTCAGGTTGGGATCTCAGGGTCGTGAGATCAAGCCCCTCGCTGGGCTCTGTGCTCAGCACAGAGTCTGCTTAAGATTCTCTCTCCCTCTGCCCCCCCATAAGTAAATAAATAAGTCCTTAAAAAAAAGAATAGCCTCAAAATACAATAATTGTAATGATCATAGATCACAATCATAATAATATCCATAGGAATGCCTAGCGTATTAGCAAATACTCTGTAAGTTTTGGCTAATGTTTCCGTCACGATTATAAAATGATGATATTGCTGCAGCTGTGATTGTTTCGGTGCTGATGACATTTTATTTTTGGTGATCTCTATAATCTTCCTACCCTGAAACCTTCCCGAAGGCAGAGGTCAGGTCTTACGTATGTTCCCACTGCCTAACAGAGGGCCTGGCATGAGGTCGTGTTGTCTGAATGTTTTTAGAATTCATGAATGAATATTCATAGTCTCACAGACAGCATATTAGACTCATGATTGTAAGAAATGATATTACAATTGGGTGCTATGTTAACATTTTATTAGCAAAAACTATCTTGTACTGATGCATCACATTTACCCTTTAGAAGTTCTCCCTTCGAAAAACTGAACAGTCTTTTCTCTGATAGTAGCTTGCTAATGGATTTTTCCAGATGTATTCCTATGCTTGAAGATGCACAGAGAATTCATATACACATATACATGCATACATATAAATATACATACTTAAAATATATAGTTTTAAAATTTGTTTGCAGTACTTCAAGTTACACTTTTAATGTGATAGTATGTTTAGAGTCTTTTCATATGAGTACCTAGCACTATAATTTGTCTTTTTATTTTAAAATGGCACTTAGGAGTTGCTCAAAAAAGTTTGTTCATTGAGGTGCCTGGGCTCAGTCAGTTAAGCACCCAGCTCCTTGGTTTCAGGTCAGGTCGTGATCTCAGGGTCATGATATCGAGCCCCAAATCTGGCTCTGTACTCAGGATGGAGTCTGCTTGAGATTCTCTCCTTCTCCCTCTGCCCCTCCCCTTGTTCTCGTTCTCTTGCTTTCTCTCAATAAGTAAAATATTTTTTAAAAAGTTTGTTCACTAAATAAATAACAATGTTGCCAACATTTGGAAGCTTACTATGCGCCCAGCATTTTTTAGTTTCTGGCATAGGCTATTTTTCAGTCATCACTAAACCATCTGTGAGGGAATTTTAATTATCCCCATTGTATTGATGAGGAAATCGAGGCAAGGACAATTCAACTGACTTGTCCTCATCACAAAGCTAGCAAGGGCTGGAGGCGGGGCTTGAACCTGGAATAAATATCTGAGTCCCTGCTTTTAACCACAACACAGCAACTTTGGGTAACACCGATTTCTCTTCCCCCTAAAATGATAATCTTCTGGGGTCAATAAACACAACGATTCTTTTAAAGATGCTGCTGTGTTCAGAAACTTCCTGGACTGAAATGATGACTTAAAAAAGAGATGAGTGTCTGTCTCATTGTTCTTGCCCTGATTTATATTTGGAGCCACATGCCAGAACCCTTGGAAACCGCAGAGTACTGTGTATGAATCCAAAGAAACAGCTACTGAGTTTCCCAAATAAGCAACAGAGAAGTTGAACCGAAGTCAGGCTATCTGCTCACCAGCTTCCAGCACTCCCCTGCTGTTAGACTGTCACAACTGGGTTTTTCATCAATAACTTCATCCACAGAAAGTATTTACAGGGACATGAGCAGAGGGCTTGAGAAAATTCCACCCATTGTCCTCACAGGCCATGACTGAATAAGAGGAGTGTCATTCGGCCATTTGGAAAATCAAGGGGGACGAAGATGAGGAAAAAGGAAGGCAAAGCGAAACACACAGGGAGGTGAACAGAGATTTTTCAGGAACATCACACTAACCCGAAGGAAGATAGCTTGGTCACAGCTACTTGGCGTTTGTGACATCGTCTCTGTAATAACCTCAGGAAGAGTCAGAGACAGCCAGTTGTTGGAAGGGCCTCCCCAAGTCATTCCAAGCAGGACTGGGATGCTCTGCCCTCCCCATGTTTCCCGACGGACCTGTGCCACTGCCGTCGGCTGCGGTCCTCAGAGTGAAGCAGGGCAGAATTGAGGCCAGGTGAAATGGCACACCGGAGTTTCCACCCTAGTCTCATGCAAGCTACAGTGGCTCTCTGGGAACCTGTGCACATACTGGCTGGCGCACCCGGGTGGCTCAGCTAGTTAAGCCACCCACTCTTGATTTTGGCTCAGGTTGTGATCTTGGGGTCTTGAGATGGAGGCCCAGTCGGGCTCCAAGCTGGGCGTGGACCCTGCTTGAGATTCTCTCTCTCCCACCAATCCGCTCAAGCTCACATTCTCTAAAAAAAAAAAAAAAAAAAGGCGTACTGACTGATTCCGGAGTCCTATCCCAGACCTACTGATTCAGAATCTTTAGACATGTCTGGGCATCTGCACTTTAGTTTCTGAGGGATCCTGACACAGCCACGCCCAGAATGTAGTATTTGGAAATGGCTGCAATGGAATGGAAAGAGTACCATTTATTCATTATTTTTATTTATTTATTTATTATTTTTTTATCTAAGTAAACTCTACTCCCAATGTGGGGTTCAAACTCATGACCCTGAGATCAAGAGTCACACACTCTTCCAACTGATTCTCCCTGGTGTCCAGAGAGTACTATTCGTTTAGAGATTCTCACCAGCCTATCATACGTGCTGTTTGATCTCGTCCTCAAAGTAGTAACCCTCTAAATAATTTAATGATTGGCGCCTCATTCATTCATTCACTTGTTCATGTATTCATGTATTCAATTTTCAGAATGCCAACGTGTCAGTCTATGCTTGGGATAAAAAGCTTTCTTAAAATATTTTTTAAAAAGGCTTTTAAAATAGATGTGATTTTTAGCTTCAAAATTCCAGTGGGTTGAGAGACTTTCAAACAATTGTGATGAATGCTGTAACAGATTCTTTACAAAACGTAGTGGGAGTAAAGGTTTAGAGGTATAACAGAGAAGCAAACTTTAGCACCCCGCATTTTTCATTTTGGGGGAAGAAGAACAATGGAAGACAGGCTGGGGCTCCCACCTGAAGTCACAAGGTCACAATCTGCAGGCAGGACTGGAGGGCGGGCTTTTTTTCGTTGATCCCCACGTACTGAGTGATAGAAGGGCCCAAATCAGATCCCTCTTCTTCCTCCATCTTCCCAGCACCACAGAAGACACTACCTTCCACTGCTGCCTCAGGCCAGTGTGCTCTGTGTGGGGGGAAAGTGGTGCCAAGACTGTCTCCCGCTGGTGATGAGACAGCTGGGTCCAATTCGTTTGTCCAATTCGATTGTCCAAGTGGACAATCTTCATGAACGTTTCCCTACAGTCAAGAAAGGAGGTCTTCTCTGGGCCTGGATCCTCAAGAGCACCAGAGAAGAAGGTGCTCCCCACCTCAGCAAGCAGAGGCTGCTGGGTCTGGGCAGAGTCAGGCCACGGAGCCACCAGCCACATGGAAGGCCGTCCCCTCCGCGCTGACCGAGTTCCATACAGGTCTCCACGCGGGCACTCTCCTGTCACTGTTATGAGGCTCTGGTGACAGAACTGCTTCACCGAGTGGCCTGTGAGCTCCTCTGGGGCAGGGATTGGTCTCATGGATCACTTACTGTTATAACTTTACAAAGGCCCCAGTAGAGAGCAGGCACTCAGAGATACTTCTGGAATGAGGAGGAAGGATCCTATCCTCTTTTTGGTGAGAGCTACCAGGTAGCCCAGAAACACATGCCCAGATGATTTCACACCAGGGCTGACTTCTTCAGACACTGAAGTGGGTAGGGGTCAATGACATGGGCTTCAGGCCCTAGAGCCCAACTGCCTGGGTGTGAATGGTCACCTTGAAGCTAGCAGTGTGACCTCCTGCAAACTGTGGAATCCTTCTGAGCCTATTTCCTCATCTGTAAAATGGGGCTGAGGATAATGATAACCCAAGATTAAATGATGAGTATACATAAAATGGTGTTTTTGCAGGTAGGTAAATGCAAATGTTAGCATACTCATTTTGCATTGCTACCAGCCTGCCTTGCCCCTAGGTAAGTAGTTGCTTAATAAATGTTAAAGAAATAAAAGCTAGGGCATCAGTCAAGACCTTGAGATTAGAACAGGAAGGCATCCTTGATCATCATCCCCATTGTCCATAGGTGGTTCTGCTGAATAGATCTGAATGAACAGGTTTCATTAAGGGCTCTAACAAACCCTAGACACTATAATTAGCATTACTCCTACATTTCTCGGGGAACTTTGTATTCACTGGCCTTCTTTCCCTCTGCAACCTGCTAGGCCCCTCCTAAGGCCTGGAGTACCTCTTGTCCTCTACCACCTGCTTCTCAAGACTTACAAAATATTCCTCCTTTCAGCTCCTTACTTGGCTTCTCGAGGTAATAGCTCCCTAGTCTAAAAAGCTGCTAAGAGGTTCTGGTTTGCTCATCAGGCTTTCCTCATCAACTTCTGAATAATAGCCCTTTCTTTTAGCCAAGGTCTCCTGGGGCATCCTATCAAAGTCCCTGAAAATTTACTCTAAGGGAAAGAATCATATACTTTTGGGAAGAAAAGCTTTGGAGGAAAAAAAGGCCTTTCAAAGTCCTTCAAGTCTGACCTTGTGGGCAGTAATCCACCCTGGTTACCTCAGCCCCCTCTGGCCGCCAAGCTTCTGACCAGAGTGAGCGAGGCTGCACTCTACCATTCAGCCCTGCAGTGAAGAGATAGTCTATAAACTAGGAGTCTGAATTATTCAGAGTATAGATTGTGATGTAACTTCTGTGTTTGAGAGAGCTACGTAGTAGACAATACTTAAGGGATGCAAACAGTTATCTTCTGGAGAAGCAACTTCTTCTCACTTAAAAACAAAAATGGGGGGACGCTTGGGTGGCTCAGTCAGTTGGGCTTCTGCCTTCAGTTCAGGTCATGATCCCAGGGTGCTGGGAACGAGTCCTGCATCAGGCTCCTTGCTCAGTGGGGAGCCTGCTTCTCCCTCTGCCTCTGTCTCTCCCTCTGCCTGTGCACCCTTTCTCTCTCTGACAAATAAATAAATAAAATCTTAAAAAAAATAAAAACAATAATGGGAAAATTGTTCTTTTTTGAAACTTTTTTTTTTCTCAATATTTGGAACAATAAAAGCCAGTCCTCTTTCAGGAGTTTTAACAGTGAAACAGGAAATTCTAGACAAGAAGCCCTTTTAAAATTAAACTAGTGATGTTGTACAAAAAGCTGTAGAAGTAATAGGAGAGAGGATCTTGATACGCATTTTCAATCTGTTTTACATTGTCTAAAAGCCTGAATGAGAACGTGGTGGACCTAGGGGAAGACTTGATGAAGCACGCTTCTGGAAGCATCGACCAATGTGCCTGATTAACATATGATAGGCATCTGAGAAGAAACTCAGGGATTGGTTTCCCAGTGTCTCAACTTGCTGGCTTTGGTTTTTGTCTGCTTGAATATTAGCAGAAACTCCTAAAGATAAACAAAGAAGTATTTTGACTGCAACTCAGACCTTTTGAATCCAAAACTCGATTCCTGGTCTAGTTAAGAAATTTTAAAAGGTGAAATGAGGTATTAACATCACTGAGTACCTACTATGCGCCAGCGCTGTCCAGCTACGCACGTTATGTCATTGCTAGTCCTCACAACAAGGAGTAGAGTTAGCCGGGTACTATTACTCCCGTTTTATAGTTAGGACCACAGAGGCTTGAAGTGATTTGCTGACTCGAATGGTAGGTTTTGGAGGCTTGATCAACAAGCCCAGCCCTTTGAGGTATACGAGTAGAAACTATCAGTATCATATGCTCTCGTTTTCATTTAAAGATGTACGTTTATACACAAGTAGGAAAGAGAAAGGCTAAATGAATGTAAAGCTAGAATGTTCTCAGTGGTTATATTTAAGTAGTAGGATTATAGGCGCTCCTAGTCTTCTTTGTAACATGTGCTTTGCTAATTTGTCAACAAGGAACATGCACTGCTTGAGCTGGAAGAAAACTAAAAGAAAGCAACAAAACTCTAGCTCTTTCCTTCAGCAACAAAATCTAAACAGATGCTTCCTGTCAGAAAGAAGCTGGACCCTCAGAAATTTTGGCCCAATTCAGAGATAATATTGATTTGAGGCTTTGTTTTGAAGCAACAATTTTAGGAGAAAGGTGTGCTTTGTTTCGTTTTGGAAGTCTGGGGTAGAGGCGCCTGGCTGGCTCAGTCGATTAAGTGGCTGCCTTTGGCTCAGGTCATGATCCTAGGGTCCTGGTATTGAGCCCTGAGTCAGGGAGTCTGCTTCTCCCTCTGCCCCTTACCCTGCTTTTGAGCTCTCTCTCTCTCTTGCTCTCTCTCTCTCAAATAAATAAATAAAATATTAAAAAGAAAAGAAAATCTGGGGTAGGTATTTTTTCTGAAAAAAAAATCAGTGGTTTATGGCTATTAGAATTTCAAATTAGTACCCATGAGTCAGGCATTGTGCTAAGCTTTTTTTTTTTAAATTAACATATAATGTATTATTTGCCCCAGGGGTACAGGTCTGTGAATCATCAGGCTTACACAATTCACAGGCTTTTAAGAGAGTGTCAGAGTGTTGGGGGATGGGGAGAAGAGGGACGTTGTGCTGCAGGATGACAAACAAAGGAGAATAATATGCTTGCAAGATGCCTGGTTTTGTCTCCAGATAAAGATAGGGCAACTGAGTGACAGAGTCTGTTAAGTGTTCAACTCTCGATTTCCACTCGAGTCATGATCTCAGCGTCCTGAGATCGAGCCCCACGTAGGGTTCTGCGCTGAGCGCGGGTCTGCTTCAGATTCTGTCTCCTTCTCCCACTGCCCCTCCCGCTCATGCTCTCTCTCTCTAAAAAACTAAATAATTTTTTTTTTTAAAGATGAACATAACCTGCTCCAGTTCTGGTGAAACCATGAGACACCAACTAGTCTAATCCCCTTGTTTTATACACAGGGAAACCAAGGCTCCCAAAGAGGGAAAAAAAAAAACTTGCCTGGAACCACAGAGCAGATCAGTGGTCAAGCTGGGGTCAAAACACCAGGTTCCCTGGTCCCTAGGTCATCAGGTTTGCAACAGCAGCGAGCCCAACACTGGAAGGCAGGGGTGCCTGGGCTTTTGTGGAGAACATGGGGTCCCGTCAAGCTGTGGGCAGGAGCAAGAGGAAAGGCCTGGGCCTCTGATCACAAGGATCAGCTCGGCCAGTGATTGCACCTCTGAAACTCAAGTCTCCCAGCTGATGAAGCGGGACAAACGCGACCTGTGTCATAAGGCTGATGAGGGAACAGGCCAGCACCGCGCCAAACACGCCAGCTCTCAGTGCGTGTCCCTTTCTCCCTCTTCACCAGGAACCCGCTTAGATCCACTGGGAGCGAAATACACTAGACTCAAGAGACTATGTTCTGAGAAAGCAAAGAGCCTGTGTCCTGAAGTGGGTTCACCCTGCCGAGTGGCCCGGGCAACGTGGGTGGTGCGGACTTCCCACGCCACCATGTTCCTCATCTTCTCCACAGTGACTTGGGGACCAGGTCATTCTTGCTCCCGGGAACTGTCCTTGATAGTTAGCCTAGTCCCTCAACTCTACGCACCAGAAGCCAGCAGCAGCATCCTCCCCCGGGGTTGTGACAAACGTAAATGTCTCCAGACTGTGTCAAGTGTCCCCTGGCGGGGTGCGGGGGGTGGGGGAGCTGCCCCTGGTGGAGAATCACTGCGCTACATAAAGAACAAGCGGGTATGGGCAGGAAGAAGCCTACTTTATCTAGGCGACGGGACAAACCCACATGCTCTATGCTGAATGGAGCTACAAACCATCCATTTTAGGAGCCATAACTTAACTATGAGCCCCCCTGCAAAGCAGGTAGGTTTCTCTAACGGCATATGGAGAGTTTGTCCTATGTATAGGTTTGGGTTTACTAAGATATGTGAATTCTTCATTTATGGATTCTACTTGCGATATGTGTGCACCACACACTTGCTTTTCACTGTATTCCCCCCGTAATCTAGTGGGGGGTCTTCTGCCATGATGCCCTGGATGGCTCCCTTAGCCTGAAGCACCTGCCTCACCCCCACAACGTCCACATACTTGGTCATTACAGAGGACCCCCCCCCGCCGCGATGTCTCATTGTACCACAGCAGCCGAGACACCAGGCCATCCTCTGACGCATCCACCCATCCAAACATTTACTAAGCACCCCATGTGCCAAGCACCAAGTGCTAAGTGTATGTCTGCCTCCTACGATAAGCATCCTACGCCCCCCTGAAGGGAAACAGTATGGCAAGGACTCCAAAGCTAGGAGGAAATTTCATTCTTGATAAATGTATTTAGAATATTTCAGTGAAAAAAATTGTAAACGAATTAATCTAACTATATCCGTGGGTTTTATGTTCTTTTGGCTTAGTATGGTCTTCGTCTCGGATGACACGTGGCGGATGGGCACAGGATAGTGTTTGCGGCACTGCAGCCTTTAGGGTCTTCTCCTGGCTCGGGCTAAGTGCTGTGAGGCATGGAGAGAGCCAGGAATTTTTTTTAAATACAGTCTGGTGTTTGAGACGCTTTGATAAACGTAGGTTGCGCGTGGACACGAAGGAGGATGGTCGATTCCAGAGGGTGCACGATGCCTGAAAGTGTGGAAAGCCCTCCCAGGAGAGGTCACGCAGGAGCTAACTCTCCAGAAGGAGGACTGACCTGAGTCGAGGGGGAGAAGGAAGGCATTTCACCCAGAGGAGGCCGTCAGTGAAGGCCTGGGGATCAGTGAGGGGTCCTGATCTCCTTGATGGTAACCCCCCAGTGCCTCCTCAGCACCCCCAAACCATTCTCACTCCACACCATTATGTGTCGGTTAATTTATGTGTCACTTCTTAACACTGACACATCTTGTCCATCTTCTTTCCCCAAATAGGCTGAAGCTACTCCTGGGAAAGATCCAATACCTTTCACCTTTTCAAACGTCTCACAGTCCTATGTGCCTCCACAACACATTTGTGTGGTTTTGAATCCATTTCTCTAGCTTGATTTCTCAGCTAAAGCTGTTTGGCTGTTTCATGCTATTTTATTATAAGTGACCACCAATCCTCTATGGAAGTATAGCGCATTTTAGATCAATATGACCAAACAGTTCCCGTAGTAGTAAAATGAAAATAGTGCTTCTTGCTTTTCCGAACAAAGGACTACTATCAATGGCTGCTAGTCCCTGGCTTTCTCGGACACTGGCTTCTTTTAACTTCCAGTGGCCACTGAGGTGTCTGAGAGGGTGACTAAGGGAGGCCTCCGAATCCCAACACAGAGGAAGAATTCATCAGTAGTCTGTTAACTCCCATGGTTCTGTTTCTACAGAAAAGGACCTTTTACTCAACCGTGGGATTTGAGTTAGCTGGAACTGTATTTACATTTGCAAACAAGGGCCCGGGAAAGTAAAATATTGACTTTGGACATTTACAACCGGAGAATCCAAGGTGATGACAGTGAAACATTTTGTAGAGCAATGTTACTAATCACAGTGTCTGAAGGTTCATTACTGACCTCAGCAACCAATATAACATTTTCATGAAGAAAGATGTACATGGCCAGACAGATCAGTAACTGGTAAACAAAAAGCTGGGGAACACAGACTTACGTATTTTTGAACTCTGTGAAATTTACCAAAGCGTAGTGGGCAGCTCTAGTGGGAGTATACATAGGTACCCTGACTTTGGAAGGCAATCTGGCGAGACTTAAATTGTCCATATTCTTTGACCTTTTCTCTTCTTTTCTAAGATCAGCACATGCAAAAAGTCATATTCACAGGGAAGAAAAATTTTAAAAATATGATGCACTATTAGTGTTCATTCCAATTCTATTTATGAGAGCCAACACACACACACACACACACACACACGCACGCGGAAACCCTACAGAACCCCAAACAATAAGGGAATATCATCAATGGGATTTTATTCAGTTATTAACATGATGTTTACAAAACGATTCACTATGACTTAGGAAAACAGTTTACTATGCAATTCTAATTGAAAAAAGATTATAGAACTGCTGTGTAAAAATTCACCCTAAAAGACTATGAATATAATAAGGGTGACAGAATTATGGTGGTTTTCCCATACTATTTCACATTTTCTGTTACGACCAAACATACTGCCTTACTACTAGCAAGTAATTTTAAAAGAATATTTAGTAGAGTCCGTGTGACCGTGAAGAGTGTTTATGTTTAATATTAGGTAAAATGTTATGTAGAGGACAAACACAATTATCTATGATCTCAGATACATAAACGCCGAGTGTGTGTTCGGGGGGCAATAATAAGAACAAGAAGGCCCCAAAATATATAAAAGAATAACGAATATTTACAAAGTTCACCCTCTTTGAAGAGTTTGTAGTTAGAAATGAAAGGTAATTTTTAATCCTTCCTTCTACTTTTCTCTTTTCCAATATTTTAAACCAATGAGAATATTTACTTTAAAAGATCAACACTCTTTCAAATAATAAAACCTGAAAAGCATTTTCTTCAATCTTGACTCCTTGACCACTGGATAGAATATCATCCTGGCAGATCAACAAGACCTTTAAAGAGTGCTCAGAGAACACATTCTGGTACAGTCCATTTAAAAGTCGACCCCTTCTGGGGTTACCTGGCTGGCCTCAATCAGTAGAGCATGTGACTCTTGACCTCAGGGTCGTGAGTTCAAGCCCCACCCTGGGGGTAGAAATTACTTTATAAAGAGATTATACTTTATATAGAGATTACTTTTCTTCTGTGTTTTTAATGTCTATCGCTCAAGCCTCAGTTTCCTACTCGCTCTTCAAATCTCAGCTGAGATCTCTATATGATACCATGACCTCTGTTAACCCTCTGTTCCCCTCTCACCAGGTGGCCACAGAGGGTCCTGTGACCCGAGACCTGGCGCCATCTTGCGTGGTTCTCGGGTCTAGGGCCAAGCTATGGCCTAGAGCCTGGGGCATGGCTGAGTGGACACTCCAGTCAGCAGTAAACCACCCCCCACCCCAGGTTCTCTGAGTGCTCTGTGGAGACCTGGGATGCACAGGCAGGGTGCCCACTGCCCTAGGTGTGGAAGTGCCTGACAAGAAGAGCCCAATCCCAGTGATGCTCCTGGCCTGTGGCTCTTTCATCCCATCACCAGCACACACCTGTGTCTGTGCGAGTGGCTGGAGACCACCTACACCAAACCCACAGCTCCATCGTGGAGGGGAAAAGGAGGTGAGAGTAGGTCCAGTGGAAGAACTGGTTGGATTGGACCTTCTGCAGCTTTGCTAGCTGTTGTCACCATCACCATTATTAAAACTGCTCAAAGGATGACTTCATACCATAACTGGTGGCAGGGACTTCCTCCATCATATTCGGAGAGCTAATGCCCCTTAGCCCCGAGACATGCAGACAGATCAGGTCCCTGGCCATATAGTTGAACATTTCTCAGGTTCACCACCCCCTGCCATCTCACATTGCCCATGAATGTTAAGAAGACACTGGGCACTTTATGGGGCTCCTGGTGGCTCAGTTGCCAGAGCATGTGAATCTTGATCCCGGGGTTGCAAGTCTGAGCCCTGCACTGGGTGTTGAGATTACTAAAAAATACAAAATAAAATAAAAAAATGCCGGGCCCTTTATGGAAGCTGTGTCTAGGGGCATTCATTCTAGTGCTTTCAGGATTTAGCCCAGTGCAGGTCGTATTAGACTTCTAACCTACGGAACTATGAGATAATAAAGTTGTATCGTTTTAAAACAATTAATATGTGGGGTGCCTGGATTAGGTGGCGTTTAGGCATCTGACTCTTGATTTAGAAGATGATCTGAGGGTCCTGGGATCGAGCCCCAAATCGGGCTCCGAGCTCCACAGCGAGTTGGCTTGAGGACTCTCTCTCTCCTGCTTCCTCAGCCCCTCCCACCGCTCAAGAAACAAATAAATCTTAAAAAAAAAATAAACCAATAAATTTGTGATAAGTCATGACAACAGCAATAGAAAACTAAAAATGCATATAAAGTTACAGAATGAAAGCAGAGAACAAATCTGTTTGGGGTATTTTACAACAGGATGAAGGCAGGAAACTGTCAATTTTTCAGCTCTGATTTCTAAGCACTGTATTACTTTTCTTTTCTTAAGCTTAAGTATATTTTGTTCTTCTTTTATATTAGCGTTACACCTTCATTCTTTAAACATTCAAAAATTATGGAAAGATGTAATTTTGAAAGTGCAAATCTCTGTAACTTTATATGCCTGCTCCTTCCCCTGCAGCAGATCTAGCAAAAACTCCTGTTCATAATTAGAGGTAAAAGACCTCATGCATTTTTCTACGAGCAGTATCTTTAAGCATCTCTACCTTCCTTGATAAGGAAACAGTATTGACTTCCTTCTGACGTCGGCTAAACTTCATTCCAAAGCAGTGAATTCCAGCTGGGGCACCCAGGAGACATGTGGCAATGCCCAGAGACATGTCCCGTTGTCACACCTGGGAGGGGACTGCTGCTGGCATCAGGTGGACTGAGACCGGGGTGCTGTGAGACATCCTACAGTGCGTACGACAGATACCACTACATAAACATCTGGCCCAAAAGGTCAGTAATGCTGAGATTCAGGAACCCTGGTCTAAAGGGAGATGGGGGAAACTATATCCTCATTTAATAAGGAAGAAATATTTATTTCATTCTGAAACCAGCATTAGGGAGGCGGATGCCTGGTCCATACAAGGAAGAACTTTTTATTTTATTTTTTAATTTTTAAAAAGATTTTATTTGTTTATTTGACAGAGAGAGAGGGAACACAAGCAGGGGCAGAGGGAGAGGGAGAAGCAGGCTTCCCGCCAAGCAGGGAGCCCGATGCGGGGCTCGAAACCAGGACCCTGGGATCATGACCTGGGCCGAAGGCAGACACCTAACGACTGAGCGACCCAGGCGCCCCAAGGAAGAACTTTTTAATAATCAGGCTGTTGTGATGTACACCTTACTATGTGGGGAGAGTGCTCTGTCACGAGAAGAGTTCAAGCACCATTAAAAGTTCTTGCCTCATCCTTGCTAATATCAAAACTCGGAAAGAGAAAAGAGAGTACTTGCTCTATTCATATTATTTTTCCCTCCCATATTAGCTAAGAGGATCAAAACTTCACCTGGACATTATCTCAAATGTCCGACTTCTCAGGCAACTTCTGCAAAAGTATGTGAAGCCTCTTATCTCAGGCATAGTCCATACAACTCTTGTGTAATCATTTCACAACCTAAGAAGAGAGATAGGGTCCAAAAAGCAAAATAAGAAGCAGTTCCCTGTTGTGGGAGTAACTGAATGAAACAGACAGACACTGATAAGCCAAAGTCCTTAACAGCTGCAAATAAAATAAAATTCATCGATTCTACTCCCACTTTGGAAATGGAAACTCACCTGCATCCAGTTTCCCAACATTTGGTGTCCTCTACAGCCTTAAGGCCATAAATGTTAAAAGTTACCCAAGACCACTGGGCAGTTTGCTGACTGACATCCTGGAAGCCTAACCATATATTCCACACCCGTGAAACCACATCTCTCTGAACTGGTCAGGTTGTAAGGGCTTTCACAACTGGAAGTTTCTTCAAAAGGACAACCACTGAACAATAACCAGACTGATGAGAGAACAAGGCAACAGGATCATAGGAGGAGCTGCTCAAGGAACCAGGGGTCTTGGCTCTGGGAAGACCCAGACGCCACATGACAGCTACAGTTCCACAGAAAAAGAACACGAATATCCACCCAGAGCATAGGACTCTAGCGGGAGCTATTCGACAGTTATCTTGTTCTAGCAGAGGAGCAGTTGAAGAGCAGGTCTGGGGACTCCCAGCGAGGATCCTGAAAAAGGGATTCCTGCCTTGGTTAAGGGTAGGAGGGGGATGGACGGGCAGGACTAGGCAGCCTTAAACCTGAGGTTTCAGATCAGAAGCCTGTGAGGGCCAGCCAGGTAACTCAAATGAGCTAAACAGGACCTGAGTAACAGGCAAAACAGTGGTGGGGACTGTGGCAAAGGAGACCATCCGGAAAGGAAAACCACCATTCTGTTCTAGCGGGTGTTGCCACGTAGTGTGTGTGTGTGCGTGTGTGTGTGTGTGTGTGTGTGTGTGTGTGTGTGTGTGTGGTTGAGAGCTCCATATTACTAGTTTTTTTTCCAAGAAAAGCTGGAAAATCATATTTCTACGTAAAATCTCCTGATTTTTAAAGACTAGCAGCCAATTCAACATTTCAAAACATAACATAAATCAAACAGCATAATTAGGCACCTCTAGAAAAAACTAGAACCTCTCCCTGAAAGACACCCTAACCATTCCCAAACCTAAGGGATGATACAGATCCCACAATCCCTGTCATATTTTGTCTGCAGTTTGAATCACCAGACGGGCCACTTCAAGCCGAAATCAGATGCTCTGGCCGGTAAATGATGAATGGGTCCTGGCAAGGGAAGATAACCAGGACCCCACCAAGGGGCCAAGAGCAGAGTCATCCACTGCACACCACGTAAATGAGGAAGGACCTCTATTTTCTTCCACACAGACACGTCTTGTCCCCGTAAGCTGCACGTCAAAATGAGGCAGGAAAGAGAAACAGGGTTGCCTCATTGTGGCAGTTAGCGGTCCTGTCCCTGAGAAGGTCACCCTTACACTCAAGGGTAAACAACTTCCACACTCTTCCCAGGCCCTCTAAAATTTCGTCAGTGATCAACCAGGGAAAGTTCAAGAGTCCCCTGTGAGAGAGAATGCTTCACTAAGGGAAATAGCCCTATTCAACTCGGGTTCACAGCCCTCTCCAGAAATTCTGCTGCCACGTATAGATTTTCAATTATCAACAGATCTTTGCACTCAGATATCTGCACACGGCCGTATCCACGACAAAGGCAAATCTGCTAACTTTGTTTTGAATTTTTATTCCAGTTCCCAGACTCAAATAGTCTATCTGGGGTTCTACTGAATCACACTCAGCTGCCCAAAGTAAGCAGCTAGTACAGTAGTATTAGTTTCCCTCCAAAGTAGGGTGGTGTGTTTTGTGGGTAACTCAGTTAAGATTTCCCAACCTCTGAGCAGATCGAAATATGTTTCATGTACAAGAAACGTAATTTATTGTGAAGAATAAACTGAGTGAAAAGAACTACAATTTATTATAACATTTTTGAAAATGAAGCACAGGAAATTCAAAGTCACACACCATTAGCAAATAGTAGTAATAAAGTCTTAACATTACTCTTAGTGGCGTCATCACTAATTTGTTTCCTTCCTTCCTTCCTTCCTTCCTTCCTTCCTTCCTTCCTTCCTCTCTCTCTTTCTCTCTCTCTCTCTCTCTTTCTAAGATTTTACTTTTTTATTTGACAGAGAGAGAGCACAAGTAGGCAGAGTTGCAGGCAGAGGGTGAAGGAAAAGTAGGCTCCCCGCCAAGCAGGGAGCCCAATTCAGGGCTCGATCCCAGGACCCTGAGATCATGACCTGAGCCAAAGGTAGAAGCTTAACCGACTGAGCCACTCAGGCACCCCACTAGCTTATGTCTTTTTATGAGAGGAGTGGACCAGATGTAGCAATGTCATCGTCTCTAGGTAGATGGAAAATGTGACAGAGAAGCATAAAAGAACTTCCCACTCTAGCTCCCGAAACAACTTCTGCCCACCCACTGCTACCACGGTCTGCTGGGTCACCATGATCAATCTGGAGAAGGTCTCCTTACTGCTCTTCTCCTCCTGTGATCCTCTCTTCGCACTGCACTCACGGTAACCTCTGAAACGATCTGAACCTATCATGTCACGCCTCTGCCTTTGGCTTCCCACTGCACTTTAAGTCAAGACTGCGTACCTCAGCCTACAGGGCTCTGCGTGACCTGGCCCCTGGCCCTCAACCTCACTCCTCCAACTGCACTGCCCTCCGACTATGCCTGGAACACACTGAGCTTGGTGTCAGGACTGTATGATTGTGGGTCCCTGCACCAGAACAATTTGTCAGTATTCTGGGGATTCATCTCAAGGTCCTCTCTCAGAAATATGTCATGTTAGGGGGCGCCTGGGTGGCTCTGTGGGTTAAGTGTCTGCCTTTGGCTCAGGTCATGATCCCTGGAATCGAGCCCCATGTAGGGCTCCCTGCGCTGTTGGGGCGTCAGCTTCTCCTTCTCCTTCGGCCCCTCCTCCTTGCTCTTGTTCTCTCTCTCTCAAATAAATAAATAAAATCTTAAAAAAGAGGGAAAAAAAGGAAAATCTCTCCTTAAAACCCAATCTAAGGGGGCACCTGGGTGGCTCAGTTGGTTAAAGTGTCTGATACTTGGTTTCGACTCAGGTCATGAACTTGGGGTTGTGGGATTGAGCTCGTGTCAGACTCCATGGCTCAGTGCAGAATCTGCTTGTCTCTCTCCCTCTGCTCCTTCCCCTGCTTGCTCTCGTGCTCTCTCTCTCTCTCAAATAAATAAATACAATCTAGAAAAAAATAAAACCCAATCTAAGAAGCTGGGGCCCCTCCCACATGTCCATGTCTCTCTCTCTCTCTCTCTCATCTCTCTTTCTCTCTCTCTCTCTCACACACACACATAAATCACAGTACTCTACTACAGCTATTTCCTTTTCTCCAAAACATCTAGTAATATCCAAATTTACCTTGCTCATCCCTCGATTCTAGACCGTGAACTCCATAAGGACAGAGACCATATCTGTCTTACTCACTGCACTGTACTCAGTGCCAGGCACATAGTAGGTACTCAATAAATGTCTCTTGAAGTCAATGAAGGAATGAACAAAACTCTCCCATTTAATCCAATCAGTATTGATTCTTAATAGCAGGCTTTTTCTTTTTCCTCAATTGCTAAGTTTGTTTTTGTTTTTGTTTTTAACTACATGCCTGTATATATTAGACTGTTTTTATTAGTGTGTTATGAGTCATACCTGTAAAATGGAGCAAGTGCCAGTGAAGGTACATAACAGGTGCCTGGCTTCATAGAAAGAAGCAGTAAGAATCGGCTGCCCATTCCCTCAAAATACAGAAATTCCTCAGAATTCTGGGACAGTGCGATTTTACTACATGTTCCCCTTCAGGGGCTCTTCACTCAATACCTTCTCTTCAATGCTTCACTTTCATGGAAATTTCTCAATGTCTCAAGAGGTCAGTCTAGTCTATTATCAGATGAGGCTTAAGATGAACCAAGGTATAAATAACCTGATGATCACCCTCCTTTCCAGGAAATACCCATTTTCTGGGGTGTCACTGAAAGGAACACAGATTCCTAAACTCCAGCTGACATTCCTAAGGAGTCCCACTCCTGCTCAGGTACCTAGCTGGCACTTTCCTTACTGCTCTATGATGAGAGACTCGGACAGGATGGTAATGTGTTTTAGCGGGGAAACTGCACTGGGTAGGAACGCGTATTCCTCACTACTGACTGTTCAATGGGCACAGACATCCAATGGAGAGGAAATGAGGAAACAGCTGCCCGGGGAGGGGTCTGTTTTCCAGAAAGCCTTGGGATGCTGGGCAAGCCCTTATCACACCTCTGAAGGGATTTCCCAACTGTAAAATGAGTGGTTGAACCAGATTCATATCCCTCACAACTCCCAGGCGTCGGCCTTGAGCACAAAGGGCCCAGGTCCACGAAGAGCATCACCATACCATCCACAGCAGCAACTCCTGCGGGAACGTCTGGGGAGAGGAAGGAGCACTCAGGGTCCACGCGCAATGAGTGCAACCTGGAAAGTGCCAAGGAGGTGGGTTCTCTCGCCTGCTTCGAGGGGACCGCCAGAATTCCCTCTGTGAGCAAAGCCGCTGGGGTGCCAGCAGCTCACCGTGCCTGGTGGTGGCCCAGCCTTAATGCCCCGGTCCCTGAGTGGCACAGGAGCCCCAGATTTGGTCCTGGGCCTTGTGGGACTGTCAACACTTTCAGGAATACACTTTCCAGTTCCTACTTAACGTACCAGTCTCCCAGCTCAGGATTCTCACTCGGGTCAAAGGTAATTTGCTTAAGACTGATTCGTTCACACAAATCTCCCCTAAACCTGAGCTTCTGTGTCCTTCATACAGCAAGCTCCCTTTATGAGCCCCACACACCTCTGCCGCAACCCCAAGAACCACAGGCCTGAATGCAAGCCTGACCTTTTCGTTTTGGGAGCTAGAAACTTCTACTAGAAAGTCCCAGTGTGATGGGGGAAGACAACGTTCAGTGCTGCCTGATTTTGTTTGACTTTCTGTAAGCAAGCTTCCCCTTTACTCCGGATAGAGCAAGCCTGATCTTATCTGAGCCGCGGTGGGGGAGCCCTGGGATGTGCGGAGCAAGTGAGCACAACAGAGGGAGGGCTTCGTTTTTATAATTCTGGTCGTACAGCAGCTACTCTGAACTGGGCTCCGGAAAACGAGCACTCCGCAGAGAGGTGTTCCTTTGTTTTGTCCCAGCGGAGATCTAGAGAGAAGAAATCTCCCCCAGTTCCCTGCTCCTCTGACCTGGTTCCCTCTCGGTACCGAATTCTTAGTGTTAGGTTGCCTCCTCGGGAAAAGGCTTGAAAAGAACTGGGTTCGAATTCCGTCACCCTCCCCGCAAAGATCTCAGCGCCGTGGCGAGGGGGCAGGGACAGCAAGTGGGCCCCTGGCAGGAGCTGGTGCGGTTCCAGCCCCTCAGCCCCCCACGCTGACCGCTCCGGGATCGCCGTCCTCCCGCGCCTTGCGGCTCCCGCCCGAGCCCAGCGCGCCCCGCACCTCCGTGGCCTCCCGCCGCGCGCTGCGCGCCCTCCTCACCCGGGTGCTGCGGTGAGCTGCTCGCTGGAACCAGGCTCCCCGGACCGGAGCGCGCCGACCCCGACTGCTCCCCGCCGCCAGCGCTGCGGGCCTCTGCCGGCCGCAGTCCTCGCCGGCGCGCGGCGGCTGGGTGGGATGCGCGTGGGCTGGGCGCTCAGTCCGCCCCGGCGCCGCGGGAGGAGGGACGGGGAGGAGCGTGTGGCCACCGGCCTCCGCAGGCAGACGCACTTGGGACGCCGACGCGCTCAGGCGCACGCAGCACCCTCCCCAGGGCCCGGGGGCCCGCAACCCGCACCCTCCCGGTAACTTAACACGCCCGGGGGTGGACCCCAACGTGCCTGGGGGCGGTTGCCGTGCCTCCTGATTTCTCAAGACTGCATTCCGATCAGATCTGCTTCTCTTGGGATCAAGCCAACCTGGTCTGTCCTACCCACTTTGCAGTTACTCTGCTTCCACGTAGAATCTGAAATACCGTGCCCAGTCCTCAGTTCCGTGCCCTGTGCGTTGGACCCCGACTCAGAAATGCGTGCTCTGGGCCCGGGGCGGAAGGCCTGCCGCGGTGTCGGTTTCATTTCTGCGTGGAGCTGCGGGGAGGGCGATCAGGACATTTCTGACGGGAAATGCTGGAAGAAGGGGCAATCTCCTAACTCCGTTCAATCCAGGTCCTTGGGGTTTAACTGAGATTCCCTCCTTCCTTTTCCAGTGCTTTCTCCTCGATCCACTTTTTAATTAAAACGTATGCATTTAAAGTTTCATTTAGAGACTCCGGGAAAAGAGTTGGAAATTCATGGGCGGCTTTAGGAGAGTTCTGTATTTTTTTAAATAGTGATTTGGGGTTTTGGTGAGGTGACAGAACTGCAGATGAAACTTATTTTATTTTTATTCTGAGGACTCTGCAGTAACAAAGAATGGATTAAAGCTCGTTTCTCACACTTAGTGGCATGACTTCGTCCAGTTTTTTGTTTGTTTTTTAATCCTTTCTGCTTCTCAGTTTCCTCATCAATAAAATGGAGCTAATCAAAATACATCAGTCAGAGGCTGAAATGCTAGGACAAAGGGGGCACCTGGGAACATTCATGCTGTTATCTAACATCAGTGTCTTTTTTTTTAATTTATTTATTTATTTGACAGAGAGAGAGAGATTACAAGTAGGCAGAGAGGCAGGCAGGGAGAGGAGGAAGCAGGCTCCCCGCTGAGCAGAGAGCCCGACGTGGGCCTCGATCCCAGGACCCTGAGATCATGACCTGAGCCGAAAGCAGAGGCTTTAACCCACTGAGCCACCCAGGCACCCTAACATCAGTGTCTTTAAAGGAGCAGTGACCATGGGGCGCCTGGGTGGCTCAGTGGGTTAAAGCCTCTGCCTTCCGCTCAGGTCATGATCTCAGGGTCCTGGGATCAGGCCCGCATCGGGCTCT
>LNAC01000172.1:2139040-2220264 GCA_002007465.1 Ailurus styani
GAGGAGAGAGGAGGTGGGAGAGATGTGGGGAGGAGGGGGGAGGTGGGGAAGGAGAGGGAGGGAGAGGTGAGGTGGGGAAGGAAGAGAAGAAGGAAGGAAAGGGGGGAGGGAGGGAGAGGGCCAAGAGGAAGGCAGGCAGAAGGCCTTTTAGACCAGCATCATCATAAAGATGGTGGATGCTACAGTAAGGAATCGAAAAGAAGAGGCAAGGAGACATGACCTGAAGATTTTCTCCTTCCCTCTCTTTCTTCCTCTACTCTGTTTCAGGCACTTTATAAATTATTTCAGCTACTCACCTTTCATTGCCTTTTGAGAAAAGTGTTAAAACCTCATTTGATTGGTGAGAAATAAGAGTTTCAACAAAGTTGAGGGCCTTGCTCAGGATCTCACAGCTGGGTGTGAAAGTGAGGGGCCCGTTGTCTCCACCACCCCATCGTGGTTACCAAGCAGCTCACAGTGTCCTGTGGACTGGCAATCTTTTTCTTTTTTCTTTTTTCCCCCAATTTTCATGTGTTTTGATCAAATGCTGTTTGAAGAGAAGCTGTCAAGGACCAGAGAAGCAGACCTGAATGCTGGCCAGCTTGGGCGGAGGCAGAGAGGCAGGCACCCCGCTACGGAAGCTGATGTTGATTGGCAAGCTCTAATGAGGAAGGAGGGGCCAGTTTCCATGGCGTGAACACAACAAAGCTCGGGCCCCTAAGACGCCTGCCAGTGCGGAATGCCTCAGATTTCAAACAAGATAGTAAGTATCTTTATATAATTCCTGCTTTCAGATGTTTACTACTTATTACAGACCATTCGTGTTTATTAGAACTTATATCTACTGACTACTTTTTAAATTTAGACACCTGCAGATAGATATTCAGATGTACTTAATCAATTATACAAAGATTCATGTGAAGGAAAATTTGCTAAATTTCAATAGTCAGTTGTAGACTAGTCAACTGGGTGTTTTCTACAAATATGTATTTTAAAGAAGTCCTCTAATTCATACTACCATTTTTTAAACAGCTTTATTGAGATATAATCCACATAAGATAAAATTCATTTACTTATAATACAATTCAGTGGCTTTTAATATATTCCAAGTTATGAAAGCATCACTCTCCACTGTCTAATTTTAGAACATTTCATCACCCCCCAAAGAAATCCAATACTCACTAGTTGTCACTTGCTACCCCCAACCTCATCCCAGTTCTAGGCAACCAATAATCTACTCTCTGTCTCTATGGATTTGCCTATTCTGGACATTTCACATAAATGGAATCATACTATATGTGGTCTCTTGCTCCTGGCTTCTTTCACTTAGCATGTTTTCAGGGTTCATCTATGCCGAAGCAGGTGTCAGTAGTTTATTCCTTTTTTAGTGTCAAATAATATTATGTGTATGAACTCCCATACTTTATTCATGCATGCATCCGCTAAAGGATATTTAGGTTGTTCCCACTTTTTGGCTATTATGAGTCATGCTACTTGTAAACATTTGTATACACATTTTTGTGTAGACATATATTTTCATTTCTTTTAGGTATACACCTAAGTGTGGAGTTACAGGTCATACAATAACTCTACATTTAACTTTTTGAAGGACTACCAATGGTTTCACCATTTTATATTCCTACCATGTGTACAAGGGCTTCAACTTCTCTGCATCCTCACAGACACTCATATTGTCTGCCTTTTTGATTACAGTTATCTCAGAGGGTGTGAGCACTGTGTCAGTGTGGTTTTGATTTGCATTTCCTTCATGACTAATGAAGTTGCGCATCTTTTCGTGTGCTTATTATTTTGGGCGTATTTTCATGAGCATATTACTTTGGAGAAACTTCCGTTTATATTCGTAGTCCATTTTTAATTGAGCTATTGTTTTCTCGTTGAATTATAAGAGTTCTGTTTGTATTCTGGATACAAGTCTCTTATCAGATGCATAATTTGCAAATATTTTCTCCCATCCTGTAGTTGCTTTTATACTTTTCCAAAGGTATTATTTACAGAAAAAAAAAGTTTTTAATTTTGGTGAAATCCAGCTTATTTATTAATTTTTTTCTTTTGTGGCTCATGCTTTTGTTGTCATAACTATGGATCACTGCCTAACTCAATGTGATGAGGATTTACTCCCATGTTTTCTTCTAAGAATTTTAGATTAAGGTCTTATGTTTAGGTCTGTAATCCATTTTTTAAAATGAAATCCGATTTAAAAATTTTTTTTTATGTATTTGTTTATTTGAGACAGAGAGAGAGAGAATAGAGAGGGAAGAAGCAGAGGGAGAGGGGACAAGCAGAGTCCACACCGAGCGCAGAGCCCAACGCAGGGCTCGATCCCAGGACCCTGAGATCATGACCTGAGCTGAAACCAAGAGTCAGATGCTCAACCAGTTGAGCCACCCAGGCGCCCCTAGGTCTATAATCCATTTTAAGTTTTGTCTATGGCATGAGGGAAAGGATTGACTTCATTCTTGTGCATGTGAACAGTACCATTTGGAAAGATTATTTCTTCCTCATCGAATTTTCCTGGCACCCTCACTGAAAACCAATGGGCTATAAATGTAAGTGCTTATTTCTGGACTCTAAGTCTATCCCATTTCTCTCTGTGTATCCATCCTTATACCACACAGCGCACTTCATTCCTATCACAGTTGATTACTGTAGCTCTGAAGTAAGGTTAGAAATCAGAAGTTTGAGTCCTCCTCCTACTTTGTTCTTTTGCAAGATTGTTTTGCCTGTTCTGAGTCCCTTCCATTATTTCCATATCAGTTTTTAGGATCAGTCCATCGATTTCTCTGCAAATAAATTGAGCTGCTCCTTAGTAACTTCTACTTGAATTACAACTTATCTGTGGGAAGTTGTGGGATCTCCTTGGTGTGAACTCAAGTGTGAAACAAATGGGACTGATTTTAGCATAAACCTGCTCAAGGGTTTGTGTGAAAGGCCAGCAGGGGCTTCAAGACACTGATTCTAGAACTGGTTTGGCTTTTTGTGAGAGCTGCAGGTTAGAAAACCGTTAGTACTTCTGCTTACTATTGTACCTTTGATCCAATGCTCCAGTATAAGGGTTTTCTACCAAAACAAATCAGCCAAAAAGACAAAGTGCACCCTATGCCATCTTCCATTCCCTAGTAGGGACTGAGTGCTCGCTTTGTGCAAAACACGTTCTTGTCTGATACAACTAACGATTCTGAAGCACTTCAGGCTGAGGCCCAGGCCTCCATTTTTTTTTTTTTAAACCCACCAGTAATTCTCACATAGTCCTTCAGAGAAGAACAGCGGCTACATTCTTGCTGCCTCTCTATTACCTCAGGTCTCTCCCCTTCCTTAGAGCCAGAGAGACATGGCTACTCTGTGTGCTCTATGAACTAGGAATTGTGGTGGGGGCTTGTTACAAATGCAGGATCTCAGCCCTCATCTTAGACCAGAATCTGCATTTTACCAATATCCCAGATACTTTATATGGACCAGAGGTTGGTAAACTATGGTGTACAGGTCGACTGTGGCTCAGACCTTTTTTTTTAGGCTCATTGTCACCGCCCATGATGGTGGCCCTCTGTGGGCCAGCCCTGTGAGCTTTGGAGAGCCAACTGCTCCCTCGTCTGCTCCTAGCACTTGTCTCTTGAGCCCACAGCGGTGCCTAGCCTCTGCCCAGGGCCCTACTGGTTACCACCTCCATTTTGGGAACTCTGCCATCAGCAATTTCTGGGCACTGAGCAGTAGAGCTAGTTCAATTAAGTCACCTTGCCTCCCACGAGCCTTCAACTTGAAATGGTTGGGCTCTTGGAAAGGAGAGAGGGCATGCTGGGATCTGCGCATCACTGAGGCAGAAGGAGAGTGACCATCCTACCAGCCAGACCCCTTCCCCTCGAGCTGGTTGCTTTTGCCCCTGAGAACATCTCCAGCTGAGGAATACCGAGCACAAAGCCTGCTCACCACTACCACCACCCCTCCTTCCCCCGGGATGGCCCACCCCAGGCTGGAGTTTTTCTTTCTCTTGTTACATAATAGTGATATAATGTTATGTAATAGTCTTGATTTTTGTTTCTTGGCCTGACTTTGGCTAAAAAATTTTGTACCCAGCCCTTTACAGGAAACATTTGTGGATCCTTGGTCTGTGTATCAAAGTTGGAGCTACTTGCCCTTTGCAGAATGTGCCTCCCCCATCGATGCGTTGTGCCTGAGTTGGATCTTCCACCACTGCCAAAGCCCAAGACGACTCTTACTCATCCCTTCAGGACCCAGCTTAGGTCACTTTCAGAAAAAAGTGCCTTTTACTTCCTGTCCTGGGGAATGGTCCTTTCGCTCTCTCCCCAGAAAATCGCCGCCATCATAACACGTAGGAGATTGCATGTTAACTGTGCTATATGTTTCTATCCCACTCTAGGGCTGTCCTCATATTTCAGTGACATCAGTACGTCTGCTATGAGGCTCAATAATTCACATTTCTAGTCAATTCCTAGGTGCTGCTGAGGCGGGGCCACAATGTGTCTGGCTGACTCCACACTCTCCTTGAGATCTCAACTCGTTGGGATCAAAGAGACCTTCCCGCTGGCCCTACCTCGAATGGCTCTCTCCTCATTCTTTTCTTCTGCCTCAGCCCCTTATTTGTTTATGTCAGTAATTCTCAAACTTTTGGTCTTAGGACTCCTTTACACTCTTAAAAACTACTGAGAACCCCAGAGAGCTTATGTTTAGAGTTATTGATATTTAATTTATTAGAAATTAAAACTGAAAAGAAATTTAAGTGTTCATTAAATCACTTTAAAAATCATAATAAGCATAATATACAATAACATGAATGATATTTTTATGAAAAAGTATCTATTTTCTAAAGCAAAAGAACTGAGAACAGCATCGTTATTATGTATGTATGTATGTATGTATGCATATAGTCGAATCTCTTTACTATGTGGCTCAATAGGAGAGAGCTGGATTCTTAGATCTTCTACATTCAATTTGTTGTTTTGGTTAAAATATAGAAAGAAGGGGCGCCTGGGTGGCTCAGTCAGTTAAGTGTCTGCCTTCGGCTGAGGTTATAATCCCAGGATCCTGGATCAAGCCCACATAGGGCTCTCTGCTCAGCAGGGAGCCTGCTTTTTCCTCTCCTTCTGCCTGCGGCTCCCCTGCTTGTGCTCTCTCTCTCTCTCTCTCTGTCAACTAAATAAATAAAATCTTAAAAAATGAAAAAGAAATATAGAAAGAAAATATGGTTCCACACATCTAAAATTGCAAAAGGGAAGAGTATCTCATAACCTTTTCAGGAAACTATGGATATTTGTTTTTGCTACCATACCAGAACTGGACAGGTGGTAGTGGTTTGCAAGTAAGTTGGAATCTGAAACAATCTCAGTGGACTTTTCATACTCTTGCTCACTGAAATCCATTGTCTTATATCAAATGGGTCTCTTTACCCACGCATGATTTTGTAACATCATACACTTATGATTTGTTCATGGAGTTATGCAGACTTTCCATATGTTGACACATTTTGTTACACAATATTTAAAAATCATTTTTTATTAAGTCATGGAATCAAGGATTAACATTTATTAAAAATAACTCTTTAAAATTTTTTAAAGATTTTATTTATTTATTTGTCAGAGAGAGAGGGAGAGAGCACAAGCTGGCAGAGTGGCAGGCAGAGGCAGAGAAGGAAGCAGGCTCCCTGCTGAGCAAGGAGCCCGATGTGGGACTCAATCCCAGGACCCTGAGATCATGACCTGAGCTGAAGGAAGAGGCTTAACCCACTGAGCCACCCAGGCATCCTCTAAAAATAACTCTTACTACTCTAGTTTCTTTATTGAACCTAGCTGCTTTTCTTTATTTTTTCTTTCCTTTTTTATTTTTCTTTTTTTTTCTTTCTCTCTCTTTTTTTTTCTTTGACTGTGTGTGCTGATGAAGAATATCATGACTGCTAATCTAGTTTCATGTCACTGCCACTGCCTTGCTTTGTGCTAAGGTACCTGCTGCTTTCTACATTGCTGCTTTTGAACCATCAGGGCAAATGTCAGCACAGTGAACAAGACCAATGACATTTTAATATCATAGTGAAAATAGTTTTGACCTCATGGTTCCTCTGAAAGAGTCGGGATTCCTAAGCATCTGTAGACTATAGTTTGAAAATTGTTGGTTTTTGTCTTAATGTTGTAAAACCTTGTAAGCATTTTATTTGCACGTTTGCATCTTGTCCTTCTGAATTGGTGTGCCAATAGTATTAAATTTCTATGGAGTACCTGCTCTGTGTCCAGTCAGTAAATTATTCACATGGATTGTCCTTGTATCCTCTGGCAGATGATACCCACGCTATAGATGAGAAAGGTAAAGCACAGAATTACACAACTGATTCAGAATCACACTGCTAGCACTTTGGAATAGAAGTAGGGAATAGCACTGAAAAGTGTTTTGAGGTCAAATAGAAAACACCAGCCCTTGAGTTCATCCTATATTCCTGTAGACAGAGGGGAGCCATTGATAGTTCTTAGTAGGGGACTGGCATATACTAACCACAGGGGCTGAAATCCTAATACAACCTCAGCAGAACACACACATGCTAATGTATGAGGTAAGAAAGAAAGAAACTGGTAAGGAATCCTATGGAATCACTTACTGGAAATAAAGAATTGTAGAGAATTTCCTAAGTGGTATGTTTTCCCCACAGTTGTTTTTGTCATGGAGTTGACCAAAATGTTGGACATGACAAAGCTCCACCAAGCCGTGGCTGCAGGGGACTGCAATTTAGTGAGAAAGATTTTGAAAAAAGGTCTCTGTGACCCAAACTACAAGGATGTGGACTGGAATGACCGAACCCCACTTCACTGGGCTGCAATCAAAGGTGAGTGGGCAATGCCTGGGTAGAATCCATCCCTTTGAGCCCACCGCTCATGAAGTTACCAGACAGTAGTCTGTGTAGGGTAGTGAAAAGAACATTACTTGAGAACATTACATGTAACATGTCAACCTGGCACCACCACTTACTGGTTGTAGCACCTTAAGCAACTTATTTAATGTCTCTAGACCTTAATTTATTCACCTACATAATGGGAACAGTGATTACCTGGGAGTCTTGTGGTGACGATTCAGTAAGATAATGGGTGCACAGTGCCTAGCATATAGTTTGCTCTCAACTAATATTAGTGCTCTGCCCTCTTGACCTTCAACAGGGAAGGTAAGACAGTGTCTCTGTCTTGTTCACTGCTGCATCCCCCATGCCTCACACAGCTCAGTTATGGAATTGGAGGAGGATAGTGGAAAAACTCAGCCACTGGGCTTGTCAAGGCCTTTAGCAATAGAACACCATTGAAGAACGTTAAGGAAGAGTGTTATAGTCAACTTCACTTTTTTAAAAAAACTGTTTTGATTTCTGTATGGAGAATGGATTGGCAGGAAGCAAGACTGCAGAGAAATCCGTTGGGAGAATTTTGCAGAAATTCGAGTGCAAAGTGATGGTAGCTATATTAAGCAGCTTTTAGTGAACGTTTGCTGTGTGCTGGGCATCATGCTCTGTAGCATTGTGTCTGGGATTTCATTTGGACTTCAGAAGAACTTGGTGAGGTGAGTCATAGATTTTTCACTTACAGATGAGGAAACTGAGCCTCAGACCTTTGTTTCTTGCCTGGGATTCCACACTTAGCAAGTGATACTTTCTGGGAGGTAGGAACCCACATCTACTAGACCCCAAACCCTGTTCTTTTAATCTGTGCTAGCTATAGGGGTGCCTGGGTGGCTCAGTGGGTGAAAGCCTCTGCCTTTGGCTCAGGTCATGATCTCAGGGTCCTGGGATCTCAGGGTCCTGGGATCGAGGCCCACATCGGGCTCTCTGCTCAGCAGGGAGCCTGCTTCCCCCTCTCCCTCTGCCTGCCTCTCTGCCTACTTGGGATCTCTGTCTCTCTGTCAAATAAATAAATAAAATCTTTAAAAAAATCTGTGCTAGCTATAAAGCAAGTGGGACTTAAAATATTTTTTATTGAGGTTTAACTGATATACAACATTATATCAGTTTCAGGTATACAACAAAATTAAATTTTTGTAGATATTAAGAGATGACCACCACAATAAGTGAAGTTAAAATCTGTCACCACATATTGTTACAAAAAAAGTTGTTGTTGTTTTTTACAAAAAAAGTTTTCTTGTGATAACTTTTAACACCTATTCTTTTAGCAGCTATCAAATATGCAAAACAGTGTTATTAACTATAGTCACCATACTGTACATTACCTCCCCAGGACTTATTTATTTTATAACTGATGTTTGTACCCTTTGACCCCTTTGCCCATTTCTCCAACCCCTCACCCCCCACCCCCACCGCTGGCAACCACCAGTTTGCTCATTGTACGTATGATCTTGGTGTCCCTTTGTTTTTTTAGATTCTGCATGTAAGTGAGATCATATGATATTTCTTTTTCTCTGTCTGACTTACTTCACTTAGCCTAATGCCCTCAAGGTCCATCCTTGAAAGTATTTGTTGCAAAATACTTGCTTTGGAATCACCATTGAGACTGCCAAAGGTGGAGTGAACCTTATCAAGTGCCCACATAGGCCTGTGTAGGGTGACTCAGGAGGGAAAGCAAGATTCCTAGGAAGGACTTGTGGGGATGGACAGGGGAAGGGAGTTCCCTGGAAGGAGTAGAGGGAATGATTGCAGAGCCCAGGACTCTGGAGGGAGCAAGGTTCATGAGTTGAGGGTGGAGCACTGAGTCCCCGATAAGAGAGGAAGAAGGGAGGAAGGGATGATGCTAGGAAACCGGAAGGGCCCCAAAGCAACTGTCATCCCTTCTTTTATACTATCTAGACCATCTCTGGCCCCATTGGGGCAAACATTTTAAACTTAACCTCCTCCTGTTTCTTCCTGTTACATCTAAGGGCACATGGAGGTGATACAGGTCCTTCTAGAATATGGAGCCAGGCCTTGCCTGGTAACTGACGTGGGCTGGACTCCAGCTCATTTTGCAGCTGAGTCAGGCCATGTGAATGTGCTCAAAATTCTCCATGAATTGCATGCCCCCATCGATGCCCCCGACTTCTTCGGAGACACGCCAAAGAGGATCGCACAGATCTATGGGCAGACCACCTGTGTGGCCTTCCTGGAGAAGTAAGTTTCATTTATTTCTTCTTAGAGAAATGGCAGAGAAACAGGAATCTGTGGTCAAGGTCTTTGCTGACGCAATGGTCTGTGGTCCATGAAAATGAAACAAGCAAATTCAGCCGACTGTTGTTTGAGTTGTTTTTATTTATTTTCCCTGAAATGACTAGTTTGGGTAGAAACTATATTGTTTTAGATTATGTGAAATCTACTGTTTTTATATTATACCAAGATTATAATTATTATGACACATATATGCAATAATTTTAATGATATATAACTTATAATTATTGCTTGAGATTATACAAAAATCATCTCAGATAAGATAGGTGGGACACCAAGTTTGAAAATAGGTCATGGTACAAGATTCATGGAACTCCATCAGATTCCTGAAAGGTGTTCCAATTAGCTGTGTGACCTTGGGCAAGTTAAGTCATCTTGCTGAGCCTCAGGTTTCTCATATCAAAAATGAAGCTGGTGAATTAGGCTATGAGCTGTAGGGCCCTTTTATTCTATTCATCTATGAATCTTCTACTCACACAGTCACCAAAGATCATGACTTCTCTCTAGCAGTTGCTAATTTTTTCTCTCACTCACTGCATTCAAATAGAATTACCTATCAATTATGTACTTGACAGGTACAGCACTGGGAGGGATGGAATTGGGGAATTTATAATCTGGTTGAGTTAATAAGTAAATCATGTAAGAGGCAGTAAAGTAACTGAATGAGGGCAGCGTTGTTTGAAAACCAAAATGAGATCCATAGCAAATCCATCTATAGGGCAGTTCATGGTGGGAAGGGGGAATGACTATATAATGCCCTTGTAAGAACTTGCAAATGAAGTTATCTTCCTGAAGTTAAACTAATAAAAGAGTTGCTTACGATGAGATTAGATATCTGTAGCAGTAACCCAAGAGACCTTCTCTTAACAGTGAGGTCCCACGTTAAAAATATTCAAAATCAGAGGTGCCTGGGTGGCTCAGTCGGTTAAGAGTCTACCTTTGGCTCGGGTCATGGTCCTGGAGTCCTGGGTTTGAGCCCCGTGTCTGGCTCCCTGCTCAGTGGAAAGCCTGCTTCCCTCTCTCCCTCTGCCTGCTGCTCTCCCTGCTTGTGCTCTCTCTCTTTGTCTCTCTGTCAAATAAAGAAATAAAATCTTTAAAAAAATATTCAAAATCATAAGTCAAGTTGATTGGGGGGGTAAAAAGCAGAACTTGAGTCCTGACTTGAAACTTGAGTCCAGGACTTGAGTCCTCCCTAGTCCTGCGTCATCTCCTACGTTCAGTGACCTCCATCCATTGTGGACCTCAGCTCTTGCAACATTGTTCTCTGAACTTTTAAAAACTATAACATATCACTCTGCGACCATAGCTCCCTTTCTTCATTTTCCCAGCTCCTGGATCATCACACCGGTATTTACTTGCATCAAGACCTCTTCTCATTCAACTTCTTCTTTCCCTCCTGATTGATCACCGGCCTGAAGGTCTCACGATTTTCCGTCTGTCTGCCATCTGGACACCATGATACACCACTTCTTCCTCTCTCTTCCCAGGATTCTTAAATTTCCAACCTTTTGTCTTCCTGTACCATGGGACCCAGAATTCCCAACCTTGTCTCAGTCTCCATCTTCTCTGCTCCTGTGCTTGGTCTGGGAGAGAAAAGCCCACAAATAAGTTCATAGGTACCACCAGAAGTTCTGGGATTTCTATCTTCAGCTGAGCCCTCGTAGCAGTATGGTGATCTGTCTCCTTGTCTTGCTCCTTCATTGACAGCTCCTGTCCCCATCATACCCCAGCCTGTCCCTCAGAAAGTAGGGTTTCTACCACATACAGAGTATTGAAGCCAAGGGTTACATGTTCAAACCTCCTCTTACATGTTGTCCCTCTCTATGGACCCTGACCCAAACCTTTATATCTCCTACAACATCATCACTCCCATATTCTTTGTTGCATTTTTATTCTCCTGTATTTTTAGCTTTTTTCTATTCCTTTACCCTCAGTCCTCTGTGGCCTTTGAACATGTTCAAATATATCTTATTGAACAAACACACAAACATTTAAAGGTCATTTTACTGTCTGCTGTTTCTTCTTCCTACATTTTGTCCTTCCTTTCTTTTTTTTTAAGTTTTATTTTTATTTAAGATAGGGAGAGGCAAAGATAGTCTTAAGGACACTCCACGCTGAGCATGGAGCCCAACATGGGACTTGATCTCTTCCTGCATTTCTATGCTACTTAAATGTTAATATCTGTAATTAAATGTCAATCTATGTGGGAGTCTTCCTTACCTGCCTTTGCATTTTTTTCCGTTTTGTACTGAATTAGTGCTCGTCCAGGGAGATCCCTGTTGCTAAATCAATGACCTCTTCTCTACTCCCATCCTACCTCCACTTAATTTGTTATCTGGTTACTCTTCTTTCTTGGCGTGTCTCTTTGGATAACTTTTTCTCTTCTCTGGTGCTGTTCTCTCCTATTTCCTTTTACCTTTCTGATCATTTCTTTCTCGTGATTTTCTTGAGTTCCTATTCTTGCTTGCCTTTTAGAGGATGAAATTCCTCAGGATCCCGTCCTTGGCTATCCTTTGCTGACTCTCTCTGAAAAAATCCCCTCCCCTCCCCTGTGACTCGTGGGTGGATGACTGTAATACATGATCCCAGCATAACTGAAGTGGAGGAGGAGTGGTTCTCCAAAAAGTGGGGGGTGCCATTACTAGGAAAAGTGGGAGGCAGAGCTGAGCAGACAAAAACAACAAAGGTCAGCCACATCACGTGTGAGTCATTTCTAGTTATCATCATCTTCCATGAGGAACTTCCTTTTTGACAGTTAAGAGTGTTCAGAAGAAGGGATCCTGATTAAGGGGAAATTAATCTGGACCTTGAAAGACAGCTAATATCTGACTAATGAAGGAGAGAGAAAGATTCTTGATTTGGAGTGAAGGCTTCAAGTCAGTTGAAGTAGGTTGTGTGTATGTGTGAGGACGTGCAGAGATAGCGGCGGTGGGGGGGATGAGGATCACTGAGGAATTTCTTAATGGCTCCTGTTGAAAGCAGGTGGGCTCCTGGGTTAGGACGATGAAGAGAAAGGATATAAGAGAATTTCAGAAGAAGCCTAGACTGTATTTGGCAATTTTCTGAGTAAACCTCTCATTCAACAAGTATTTTTGAGCCCTACCATGCCGATGGCTTTGAACTAGATGCTAAAAAGGATTTAGAGATGAATCAGAGTCAGAGCTAGACATTAAGTTCCCTGAGAGAGGAGATACTTGTTTACATAAATAGCACGAAAACAGGCTCGGAAGTGGCAAAGGTGAAAAGAACAGGGTGGAGGAGGGGTACTATGTGGTCTCAGTGTGGAGTGGTCAGTTCTAGCTTGTTGGGTGGATGCGGACTGAGGGGCAAACAGGTTTGCTCTCTTCTCACTGAACCGTGCTTTTTGCACTTTACTTGACTGTACTTTCATAGGCTTCCCCTTGTCCATGTGTATATGATGATTCATTCACCCATTTCTCTATTATCTGTCCTATTGTTCTCTGTCATCTGTCTATATACATCATCTAGCCATTCTTTCCATAAATCCATCTACACATACCATACATAGGTGATTACAAGTTCTCTTTATTTCTTTTGTATATGTTTCCGTACTTTAAAATCTTTCACGACAAACAGACATGGTTTTATAATCAGCATGAAGTACAATTAGAAGAGAAATGAAGGAAAGCCACCTCCTACTAAGCTGCCAGAGGCTCTGCACATGTGAATACTTTAGAATCAGCAGCGCCTTCTTCGGGCTAAGTGCCCATCCTTGATTCTATGAACGTCCCACAGGGGCTTGCCCCCCTCCTCGATCTCACAGTCACCTCTGCGGTGTCCGAGGCATCCCTGCAGGTGCACCGAGAGGGGCTGGAGCTCGGCCTCCTTCCTTCTCTCCTGGACGGCTGGCGTGGCCTGGCTGAGTGCAGCGCGCGGGAGGAGAGGCCATGCTGCAGCGGGGACAGGCTCTCCCGGCCAGCGGGTGCTGAGCGCCACCGCCTTCCCCCTCCGCAGGGCCGAGCCCGAGGCCCGGGACCACCGGCGCACCGCCAGGGAGAAGGGGCTGCCTCTGGACCAGCGGGACGAAGACTGGGATGCCAAGAAAAGGGAGCTGGAGCTGTCTCTCCCTTCCTCGAATCGAAACACTAATAAGAAAACGCATAAGACCATCCGAGCCCCCGCCAGGCCCGGCCATACGAAGGAGAGAAGGGCGTGAGTGGGACAGCATCCTCGGCGGCTCTGGCACGCAGGTCGGCTGCAGGGCACTGTCCCTGGACCAGGCGGGAGTTGTGAGACCCGTGCTGTCATTACGCGGTTTTACTCAGAGACTGTTACCCAGACGGCCTCTTCCAGTAGCTCCGCACCTGTCACTGGGTCTGAAGCCTCGCTGGGTGTTCTCTGCGGGAGTGGCTGCCTCCCGGCTGAGGTGCACCGTCCACAGGAATTGCCAGAAGGGGCCGAGCGTTCGATGCTTGTATGTGGTCACCAGTCATTTGCCCTGTCAGCATCCCCTGCCCCCGCTCTGTGCTGTTACAGAATTTCAGGGGGCACCGAAAGCGCTCTCCTTAAGGGAACTTGAGTGTTGCGATGAAAAAAAAGTAACAATAAAATCTCAGAAATCTCCTACCTGCTCAGTATAGTTAATCGGTGACAAACATGAATTGTCACATAAACCAAGCAAAGAGGTGAACAAAGGTAGCTCCCAGGTTCCAGCTACGGCTTCCCTGCGTGGGGTGGAGGGTATAACCCCAGAGTGGTCATTTTTACCAATGAACACTTCTCCATAGGAAGAACAATCTGGGCGACAGACGACTCCGTGAGCGAGAACTGGGAGCACGGACGAGGATTCCTTCCACCCCACGTAACGGATGAGAGGCAGCATGAAAGCTAGACCATGTGGTTACGTCTCTACTTGTTTGGTGTGCATGTTAGGAAATCTCAATACAGGTCCGGTGTTTCCAGTGAAAATGTCACATCCAAGTTGAGATGTCCTCTACATGTGAAATACGTATCAGATTTTTAATACTTAGAACAAAAAATGTAAAATGGCTCTTTAACAGTATTATTGATTACGGGTTGAAGTGATCATATTTTGGATATTGGGTTAAATAAAATATATTACAGGAATTTTGTCCTCTTTCTCTCCACTTTTTAAGATGTGTGGCTGCTAGAGTGTTTAAAATTACGTGGGTGGCTTGCTTTATTTTGTCTTGTTTTGTTCTGTTTTTTGGGGTTTGTTTGTTTGGCCTATCAGATAGCCCTACAGTAGAAACCAGAAAATATTTAGAGCCTCCACCAGACAGCTGGCCTGATACACTCCAATTAATAGTCTTTCTCCCTAAAGCAATGTTTTTGGGCACCTAACATCTTCATTACACATTCCTCAATTAATGCTTATGTTAATACAGGCCACGCTTGGTTTGAATTCTCTGAAATGAATAAATGCTTGAACCTCTGATAGGAAAGTAGTACAGCTACGGAGGATACCTTTTCTAGTGTTTGTGTCCATCCTGAGCATCAATCCCCTTCCTCTACACTCAGCAATGCCCTGAGGTGGTTCCTGCTTGCCGTGCTCCTATTGGTCCTCAGCTGGGGTAGGATCTTGGGAAGACACCTGACTCAAGCTGGACCACTCAGATTCTTCTCCTGGGAGCTAGATGGTTCTGGCATCTGAGACTAGGCTCTGGGCACAGGGGGGTCTCTGCCTCTGTCCTGACCTGCCCCACACTGCCCCTTGACATCTGTGCAGAGCCCATCCTCTCTCAGAGTTCACACTTCCCCCTACTGCTAGCCACAGCTCATGCAGAGAATTGCAGGTGGAGAGGGGATGGGGGTGGGGTGGAAAAGGCCCAGGCTGCAACATGGAGCACCCCCAAGTTGGGAAAGAGAAAGGCCTGTAGTTTCCCCCATCTTCCTGAGACCCAGTCTTCTCAGGGGTCCTCCCCCACCCGCCACTGATGAGCCCCTCCCTCACTGGGCCTTCGTTCTCCTCACTAAGGCCCTTCCATCTCAGAGCACTCAACCACATCAGAGAGTCCCCCCTTTACAATTTCCCCTCCACCCTCAGCACTAGCCACATCCTCAGAAAGGCATAGACAGGGCCTATGACTGAGCTGGGCTGGGCCGGGGGTGGGGAAGTGGGGGCGGCATTGGGTTCTGTACTTCCCCTCTTGACTGGGCCCTCCTGGGGTTCCTACCACCCTGTGTAGCCTCGGGACCAGAGGGGTCTCTACTCCCACCTCTGCCTTCATCATTGCCTCTGGCTCCTCAGCTACCCACTGCGGGTCTTCCTCTGGAACAATATGTCCCCCAAGCACCAGCTGACATGCCCTGGGCTGAGAAAAAGCAGCAGGGAAATCTTGCTCAAAAATTGGATGTGGCAGGTGGCAGTCTTGCCTGGTGTGGTTAGGCACCCATTTCAGAGGAACATTGATGACCAGAGCTTGTGGGCTGGGGCTGGGAAGGGAGGAACTGGGACACTTTGGGGCTGAGCCTACCTCGCAGGCCTGGCCCCTCAGCTTTGGTAGGGTCCTTGGAGGAGAATTAATAGAGGCAGGAGCAGTATACACAAGTGGGTGTTTTAACAGCCAGGACTTCCACACTGAAACTAGCTGCTCTGGACATGTCCGAATGGAGATGAGTGAGCACATTTTGGGGATACACAAGACTACCCACAGGAGTAGGCTGGACTTAGGAATTTCTGTGGCCTGCCTCAGATTTCACCTCTTCACCTGGATAATTAAAAAAAAAAAGAGGGGGGAAATATTTAAAGATTCTTCTGATAACTTGAAAAGGAATCATGAGAGGATAGACCAGTAGCATATAACCTCAGAAGTATGGAGCGGCTCATTCTACACAGGGCTGCAGAAGTGTCAGAAGGTGCTCCACGGAGAGAGAAGACTGAGGTAAAAGATGGCAGGGGTGGTTGGGGGGAGGTGGGGACACGCATGCACATGCACAGCTTTCTAGTTTCCAGTTCTGGTTCTGTACTCAGGAAATCTGTGAAATACTACTTTCATAATAATATTTCCTCTTTTGCTTACAGCATATTGAATTGATTTCTCCCCCTTTTTCTCCCCAGCGGTCTTTTCTAATAAGTATAGTATTTTATGATCATGGGCTTATGAGTCAAGTGGGCTTGTGTTTATATCCCCCTCTATGAAGTAGGCAAAATAATCCTTCCTTCCTGGGATTGCAGCGGGGATGAAGTGAGACGTGTGGACTAACGCTACCCCTGGCCCTCTGTAACAGGTCCATGTGATGGTTATGCTGTTGCTATAGGAGGCTGTTTTCTCCCAAGAATCCCAAAGGAGGCCAGGAATAATGCCCTGTTGGGTCACACGGGGCTCTCCATTGTCCACTCCATAAATAAGCCCTGTCTAGTTTCATGGCATGGATCATGGTCTGTCTTCCATTGGCAGGACAAACCTGGATCAAACTGGTAGTGTTGTCAGGGTCCTTTGCTGGGGCCATACCCCTCGGCCTCCCACTGTCCTTGCTGAGTCCTCCTTTCATTGGTCATCTCATCGAGGCATTGGGAAGAGAAAGAGATTATGTACAGTAAATGGGAACAACAGGAGGAGGACGCCATGAAGAAATTGTTGCAATGTGGATTCTGCACTAAGCATGTATTATATCTAATCTTCACGACTCATCTGCTCGGCAGGACTTCCTACCCCCCAGTGACGTCACAAGTTGCAATTCTGAGAGGTAGCATGACTCCCACTAGGCCACCAGGCTAACCTTATCTAGCTGTGAAGACCTGTCTGGATTAGAAGGTGTCCTAACCCTTCAGGCTGTGGGATCACAGTCAAGTTGCTCAACTGCTCTAGACTCCTCATGTGTTAACTGAATTTTAGCCAAGTTCTCAACAATTCTGAGAATTTGAGACAGAAGACATGCACTTCTTCAACATTCCCTTTCTGCCCCTAAGATTTATTTATTTATTTCAGGGGGAGGGGCAGAGGGAGAGAGAGAACCCCAAGCAGACTCCCTGCCAAGCACAGAGACCCACACGGAGTTTCATTCCACCACCCTGAGATCATGAACTGAGCTGAAACCAAGAGTCTGGCACTCAACTGATTGAGCCACCCAGGCACTCCTTAACATTCTCCATCTTAAATAACCCCTTAGCAATGCTTCCTCTCTTTTATTCTCTGTGTTATCAAAACCATGACCAGCAGAGGTACTTGCTGAAGGCAAAGGAAATGCAGAATGGGTGGTGTAAGTAGGGAGTAACAAATACCAGCTGTGAGCATGTGATCGGTTATTGAGACAAGGACTGTGACTCTCATGTGTATTCCTCCTTATTTGGGTATGAACATATTTGGTGTGTGTGTGTGTGGGGGGTGCATGTGCTCATGTGTGTGTGTGCAAAATGGAAGAGCTACTTTGGAAAATATTTTGGCAGTTTCTTATGGAGTTAAACATACACTTAGCATATGACCCAGCAACTTCACTCCTAGGTATGTACCCAAGTGGAATGAAACTTATATTCATATAAAATCTGTATGTAGGTATCTGTAGGTGCTTTATTCATAATTGCCAGAAATTATGGGAACAATCTAAATGTCCTCAACTGGTGCGTGGATAAACAATCTTGGTCCATCAGTGCCATGAAACAAGTATTGCTTAATAATAAAAGGGAACAGACCGGTACGCACAACAACATGCGCGAATCCCAAATGCGTTATGCTAAATAGAAGAAGGCCGGTCTCAAAGGCTTGTTTGAATCATTTATAGGACAATCTGAAAGAGACGCAATGAGGACAGAAAACACTAGTTGTTGCCAGGGACTAGACAGAGAGGGAAGACCGTCTCTGAAGAGGCACAGGTAAGTTTTCAGGGTGATACAACTGTTTCATACCTTGGTAGTTGTTGTAGTTGTATGATCACAGGACACACTAGAAAGTATAAATATTCCTGTATGTAAGTTATACTTTACTCTTTTTATAGGAGGAAGGAATTAATGTTTACTTAACTCATACACTGAGATAAAGCCTTTCAAAATACCAGGAGGCCCACGAGAGCTGAGAGGCAAGGGAAGGCAATCTACATCAGAAATTCTTAGAGAAATTCTTTGGCAATACTAAGACTTCAATGAACTCCTTAATTGGCTGTGCATCAGAATCATCTTTGGGATCTATGAAAAATACATGGATTTTTACTTCAGAGACTCTAATTCAGTAAGTCATGGTTCGGTACCAGGAATTTCTCTTTCTTCAATATTCACTAAACTATCGTGAAGCCCATCTGGGTTTAGAACTCCTGAGACAGAATAGCTAATGTCCTTCCAAACTAAACATTCTTGTGACTGCATAAAATTTCAGATGTACGTAAACTTCCCTGGGAGAGGAAAAAGCCATCTTTAGTGTTACTAATACTAACTGATATTTAGCATTTCCTTCAACTGTGAGTTTGGGTAACAAGATTCAAATATTAGCAGTTTCCATGACTTTGCTACACATGGACATCTCATATATTTCTTTCAATAGTAACATCATATTATAAATCATGGCATTTCACATTATGAAATATACCAATGATATTTCAGATATCTTGAAATAACATTAACACTCATCATTAGTTGGAAATAATGGTAACTTTTGGAATTATCCCTGTGTCTAGTTATACAATACATTAATATACATATTATATCATAAACTACCATTCTAAATTTTGATAATTACATTTAAATAAAATTAGTTTCCTTTATTATCTTCTGCATTTTATTTTCTTAATTTGAAAACTACTTTTCCTAGAAGAGGTCCAATGCTTTACCAGATGGTCAAAGGGGCTCATAGCACAAAACACTTCAGCACTTCGATGGTAAGTCTTCCCGATTTGAATTATGATGGTTCCCATAACTGCAGACACACCCATATTTAAATGAAAGCAGAGGGGAAAACTAGCCTAAAATACAAAGAGTTATTGGGTCTTGGGTCATCTAAGGTATTTCTGGTGAACAACACCCTCTGCTCAGTCAGATTGTCAAGGGAATTTGTTTACTTGTTTGAGCCAAGTTGAGAGGTTGAGGGTAATAAGCCTGAGTCTTGAGAGATGCTGAGCCAACTGATCAATCCCATATCACATGATCGCTGATATTCACACATATGCACCTGATGGAACTTCTCCTATTTCCTTTTCTTTTTTTTTTTTAAGATTTTATCTTTATTTATCAGAGAGAGGGAGAGAGCACAAGCTGGCAGAGTGGCAGGCAGAGGCAGAGAGAGAAGCAGGCTCCCTGCTGAGCAAGGAACCCAATTCTGGACTCGATCCCAGGACCCTGGGATCATGACCTGAGCCGAAGGCTGTCGCTTAACCTACTGAGCTACCCAGGCATCCCCTTCTCCTATTTCAAGAACGTGCAAACAAAACAAAGAAATAAATAAAACCCAGCCAAGGTTGTGAACTGAGTTAAGAGGCACAGATTTGTAAAAGCAGCAGATATTATGGAATACACACAAGTACCCCCCAACGTGTAAACACATGCACAAAATCAAACTGTAAATATTAAACTTTATGGAAAAAGGGCCACATAAGTTACATGTTCTCTTTAAAGGTACTGTATTTAAAGTTCTGGTCATAGCAGGGGCACCTGGGTGGCTCAGTCAGTTAAGGTCTGCCTTTAGCTCAGGTCATGATCCCAGGGTCCTGGGATCGAGTCCCACATCAGGCTACCTGCTCAGTGGGGAGCCTGCTTTTCCCTCTGCCTCTGCCCCTCCTCCTGTTCGTGCATGTGTGTGGGCGCTCTCTCTCTCAAATAAATAAACAAAATCTTTAAAAAAATGTTCTGGTCATAGCAGAGTGAATAAGCCCTGAGGTGTTTTTTGTTGTTGCTGTCATTTCATTTGGCTCTAAAAGATGTTAATTGCCTTCCGAAAAACATCTCCAGTGGAAATTAACAAAGATTGGTCAAAGGGAAGGCATAATGCCTGTGTTTGGAAAAGTGTCATGTAAGAGGGACATGAGAACATAAGGCTAAAGAGAAACAAACCAGTGCTTCCCAGTGAAGCGACATTGAGCCAGCTGCTTACCTTCCTGAGCCTGATTGTTCATCCATAAGGCAGGATTCTTCCTGCTGCATTAGCTCTTGTAATGACTAAATGGTATGTGACCAGGGAGAAAAGAGTGAGAAAATTTGACGGGAGAAGTCTTTCTCAAAATTAATCAAATCAAAGGATTTCATAAAATATAAGGTTGATCTATGGAGGAAGAGATGCACAGAGGGCTAGGTGGCTCAACGTGTGACAAAGGAAGCGGTGAGAGCTAGTAGAAAACAGGTAGAGGGGAGTTTGCTGTAAAATTCCATCAATTTTTTTGTATGTGTAAATTTTTCTAAATACAATGTTAGGGGGGGAAAATCTAGAGGTTTTTCTAGAGCAGCACGTGGCCTTTGGAAATGTCAGTGGTGCCCCGAGCCCAGGAAATAAGGAAAAATTGCCTCAACAATCTGTTGTGTACTTAGGTCTCAGGACCTGGTATAAAGAAGACACATTTGGGCAAGTCCAAGTAATTCTGTCTCTAAGCACTTTGAACTTGAGCAATTCGGTAGCCAGCCTCATTGTCCTTCCCATCGTCTGCAAATGGTGAAAATTATGCCTGCCTCTTAAGACCGAATGCAAATGTACCTGGCATCTCTGATTAGGAAAATGATTAGGAAATCAGAATTAGGACTATTCTTGTTATCAGAGTCAAAAAACCTTTAAAAATCATCTAATGCCCTCATTTAACAGATGCACAAGCAGATGCTTGGAGGGGAAAACTGATTTCCCCAAAGCCACAAGCTGGTTAGTCATAGAACCAGAATTTGAATTCAGATCTTCTGTGTTCCAGCCTGGGAATCTGTCTCTTGAATCACTTGTTTCTTCCATCCACTGGTTCTTCTTGAAATGCTTGTTTCTTTCATTTTATAAAATGACATGAACCAACTCCATGGCAATCAGCTAGCATCAATAATTCCTATGCAAAAGAGCGAATGCCCAGTAATAGAGAACCCAAGACTGGAAGGGTGGCGTTCTCTCCCCTGCCGCTTTTACTTATCTGTGTCAATCCTCGAGCAGTGCGATTCCACAGGATCAAGAGACTTTGGGGACAGCCTGCTTTGGGCCATCCGGGGATGTTGGGCCCAAGAAGCAGCATGGTTCTTCAGTATGGGCACTGTGACCTGGTGTCATGGCGTGTCGCGCCTTCACGGGGATAGCAGCAGCCCCCCCGGCAAGTCATTCCTTGTCCCATCTCATCTGGCCAGACGCAGGCAAAGCAGCAGCTCCTCCTGGAATATGACTGGGGTCCTAAGGCCTGCCTGTTCCCACACAGGCTCCCCCATGCTGGGCTGGAGAACTCCAAATTCTTGCTGCATTTGCAGAAAGGAAATCAGAGAACTTCTGTCCCCTTGCAACCACATGACTATTTAGCAACTTCACACCAAGGGTTCAGAAATTGGAGAAAACAACTTCTACAGTCTGAGTCATTTTCCCATCTCTGGACTGCTTGCGCTGGGATGTTTTTCTGGCCTTATCTAACATGTGCACACATCATGCTAGTTTGAAAAGATTCGTCTGCAACGATTTCTCTTTTATCGTGCAGTACAGGAATTCTCACGGCTCTGTGATTCTGGGCTTCCATCTCAGTTGCCATGAAACTTGATGATTGCAGACCCCGAAGAACTTAAAGTAGCGAAATACTTGCCATGGAGAAGTTGGAGTGGTGTAGGAAATCGTGAAATGTAAAGTCTGGATATTATTGTTTTTATAAAAATGTTAAGCTGCATAAGATTTGGGGGTGTCTTTCCTGCCATCAGAAAAGATCTCTGGAGCTGGCTGGCAGTGAGCCAGGAGACACTGGATGGATTCCTTTAAAAAAAAAAAAGAAGAAAAATTGAGGTATAAATTAACACGCCATGGCTATGGCTCTCATTTCAAGTGTATCATTCAACAGTTTTTAGTTAACTTTCAGAGTTGTGCAACTATCACACCAATCCACTTTTAAATCATTTCCATCACACCAAAGAAATTCCTTCTGCCCTTAATAGAGGACTCCCCATTCCCACTCCCAGTCCCTGGCAAGCACCAATCTGCTCTCTTTCTCTGCAGATTTCCCTCTAGAAATTGCATACAAATGTGTAGATGGGTTCTTAAGGGCAGATAATCATATCTCTATTACTCATAAATTCAATCAACCACTTAACAATATATAGTATGCATGCTAGTTGCTTGTCCTAAAGTGAGTGACACAGACTAGTTCCTGTTCAGCTGGGAAAGCAGGAAGTTAAACAACTAAAACCAAGGAAGGTGTTGGTCTGTGAAAGGGGAGGCCCAGGGCTCTCTGTGAACGCTTATCTGGAGCTCATAAAGTAGCCTGGAGAAGCCCGAGGAGGCCTCTTAGAGGAAGTGGCATGTGGTAGGCTAGAGGGAAGCAGGAGATTTGGGAGAGAACTCTGCAGGCCAGCTGAGGAAGATACGAGTTGAGTCTGAGGGATCAAAGCACCTTTGACAAGGCTGAAATATAATGTGTGTGAAAGAGCAAGGAAGGCCGGGAGACATGGAAACCACGGGGGTTGGGCTTGGAGGGGGTGTAAAACCAGGCCACAATTGGCCATGATGTGACGCTTCGGTGGTGTTCTGAGGGCAGTGTAAAACCTCTGAGGAGCTTTAGGTAGGGTTGGCTGTGACATGGCAAATGAACAGGAGCAGGGCGCGAGTTCAGACAGGAAGACCAGCTAAGAAAATGCTGGAATTACCCAAGCAAGAGATGCCACTGGGAGGCAGCATAGTCACATGGTTGAAAGCTCTGGATTTTTCCAAAGAAGATATACAGATGGACAACAGTTATTCAGGGTGCAGGGAGAGAAATAATAAGGAATTGGCTTACATAATTACAAAAGCTGACCAATCCAAAATATGTAGAGCCAATGTTCCAGTTCAGGTCCAAAAGGTGGCAGGCTATTGCAGTACCAGGAAGAGTGAACGTCTCAGTTAAAAGTCCATCAGGCAGGAGAATTCTGTCTTACTTAGGGGAGAGTCAGACTTTTCTTCTATTCAGACCTTCAACTGATTGGATGAGGCCCACTCGCATTATAGAAGTCAATGTGCTTACTCAGTCTATCAATTTAAATGTTAATCTCATTCAATAATACCCTCACAGAAAGACCCAGAAGCTTTACCAAATACCTGGACATGTCATGGCCCGGTCAAATTGACACATAAAATTAACCATCATCTGGGTTAATAGGAAAAGTGGTAGGTAGGGGTGCCATTTTATAAAGGGGAGTCAGGGAAGGTATCTCCAAAGGGAGTCCATTTGAACAGTGACCTAAATGAAGTAAAAGCAAGGGGCTCTGGGGGCAGGTCCTTCCAGGTGGGGGAAATAAGAAGTATCTAGGGCCAGTCCAGAACATCTGAGCTAGTGTAAGAAGCTGCAACGGCAAAAGCAGGAAGCCATTGGGGGGGGGGTGTGGGGCGTGCCTCAGGGGAGGCGCTGAGTTTGGAGAGGTGGTCAGCAACAAGTTCATGTGAACTTTGTGGGCCATGGTGAAAACTGGGCATTTCATTTTAAGGGTCACGGAAAACTACTGAGGAGTTTTAAGGGCATCTCTCTGGCTACTGCATTGAGAATAGGTTGTAGAGAGGCAAGGGTGGAAGCCGGGACACCAGTCACTTGAGTTTATCACCGTAGTCAGGCTAGAGAGGAGGTGGCACAGGCTGTAATGAAGTCCATGGGAAGCAGCTGGATTATGGACATATCTGGAGGGAGAGCAGAGGAGCTGGTGGGAGAGCGAATAGACACATTCATAGACACATTAATAGAAAACTGACAAACGCTCGGGATGCATTTGGGATGGGTGCCCCATCAACCCTTTCCACAGACCTCGACTATGCTTGGTGACGATTCAGCTTTCACAGAGGGAATCCTTTTGCTGGGGTGGCCTCTGTCAGCTGATTCTTTTTCTGAATGGCTGTGGATGGGCTCACTCTTCTGGAAAGTTGCTCTTGCTTTATTCATCACTATATGCTTCTGTCTGTTTGCCAGGAAAGCTAGCTCGGCACGTGCAGCCTTCACTCTATCTTGGTCGCTCAGCTTTGCTTTGCGAGAGCTTCTTGGCTCAAAATCATAGACTTGTTTGGTTTTGTCTTGTTTTTCTGAAGCACTATAATGTCACTGAGGTATAATTTACATAGGTTCAATGCACAAAGCTTAGTGAACAGTTTAATGTATAGACCTGTGAAATCGACACCAAAAACAGGATTAGAACATTGCCATTGCCCAAGAAAGTTTCCCCATGGCCACTTCCAGTCTGTCTGTCTCCCTGTCCCCACCAACCTGTTCTGGTTATCTGTCACCATACAGTAACTTGACGTATTCAACTCCATATACAGAAATCATTAGAATACCTTATTTTGTGTCTGGCTTCTTTCATTCAGCGTGATGTATTTGAGATTCATTTGTGTTATTGATTGTGTTGGTAGTTTGTTCCCTGGATGAATATAGCATAATTTGTTTATTAATTCACCACTTGGTGGCCATTTGAGTGGCTTACAGTTTGAGGTCATTATAATTAAACTGCAGTGAAGCATTATTCACAACAGCCAAGATATACAAATAACCTGAATGTCCATTGACAGATGAATGGATAAAGAAGATGTGGTGTGTACATATAAGGGAATATTATTAAGTCTTAAAAAGGAAGGAGATTCTGTGATATGGGACAACATGGCTGAATCTGGAGGACACTGCGCTACATAAAGTAAGCCATCACAAAAGGACAAATACTGATGATTCCACTTATGTGAGGTATCTAAACTAGACAAACTCATAGAAGCATCGCATAGCATGGTGGTTGCCAGGGGCTGGGGAGGGGGGAAACTGGGAGGTGCTATTTAATGGGAAAAGAGTTGCAGTTACACATGATGAATAAGTTTTAGAGATCTTCTGTACGGCATTGTGCCTGTGGTTACCAATACTTTTTTTTTACACTTAAAATTTTGCTAAAAGCATAGACCTGATGTTAAATGTTTTTATTACAATAAAAAAAATTGCAGTGAACATTGGGTACACAACTTTTTATTGACACACATTTTCATTTCTCTGGTAAACACCCAGGAATGGAATTGCTTGGTCACAGGGAAGCTGTATGTTAAACTTTATTAGAGTTCTGTTCAATTTAGCTTTCATGTGTGGGAAAGCCCACAGGACGTCCACTTAAGAACTTTCCTCATCACACCTTAGAAAGGAAACGATCTGGGGGGATAATGATAAAGATACAAATGCTGATGAAGGGGAAGAGAGGAGGACCGTGATAATGGTGAAGTTTTTGAAGTACTTACCACACAGGCAGCTTTCTATGTATTATTAAATCCTTACAACAACCTGAGAGGTAGGTATTATTTATTCTCATCTCACAGTTGAAGAAACTGAAGCTGGGAGATGTTAATCAGTGTTTTCAATGTCACTTAAACCCAAACTGAAAACGTCCATGATTTTCAACTAATTGTACTACCTCCTCCTATAAGGAGCCCTGTGGACATCATCTCTCATGTCTTCTCCTGATGCCCTGACCATCCTTCTGGGTGGCTGCTGTGCCTTTGAAGGGACTTTCTGAGTCCTATTTGAGTCTACTTTGCTTGCCAGCCGCTCTCTGGTGTCGGAAGTGCTGACCTAATGTCTGCCCGCCTGACAAGGTCCCTCCGACTAGTTTGTTTGCCCTCTTCCGACCCCTTCCAGTTGGTCACCCTACCCACTGCGCCCCACCCCTTCATCATCACCACACCTCTACCACCAAACCCCATTATAATTTACCTGGGGTTCAAAAACATGCACCCTTGAACCAACTTCTCTCAATAGTTAGAAGACTCTTCCCCCAAAATTGCTTATTGGCTCCCCAAAATATTTTGTTATTTTTTGTGAAGAATTGTGCCCAGAATCATTTTTATAATGAAAGTGCTTGACTCGGTGTCCTTATTTTAGTAAAACCACCACAAGAAATATGATGCTGCCTTATAACAATACATCCAGGTAGTCATTTTCATATACTCTAAATTAATCTCCCTAAAACCCTCTGAGATAGATCAAGCAGAATTAAGTGGGAAACACAGCTATTAAGTAGGAACTTGGCTAAGGAATGGGGATTCTCTATAGTTTTGAATAGAACCTCAAGTCCAACATAATACAAATTTCATATATTTCAGAACTCCAATGTCATGGGTTAAATCACACATTCAATCCATTTGTGGAGATACTTTTTCTTAAAATTAAAATCGATTTGGACTAACAATTACATTTTGAAATATCTCAATAAGTTACAGGCACAGTTTAAGTTATTTATAATTCTGTGCTCACTGAAATTTCCTGAGAAATTTAAGAGATGATTTCTGCGAAGCCAAGGCTCTGATGCTCAACTTGCTACAGAGTGGGCGCCCCCTTGTGGACTATAGAACGCCAAAAAAAGATTTTAGTCATGTAGTTTTATTGATTGATTGATTGATTGAATTATTCTCTTGAAAACATAACCAGGATGAATTTATTCGTATATGTATATTAATGTACATCTCATCCTAAAACTAACCAAAGTAAGATCACACAGTCAGTCCAACGTTTTCACTTCTACAGCTAATAGAGATGAAGCAAATGAGCAAAGCATAAATTTAATGTAACCACTGGGCTGAAGTCTGCTGATTTTTCTAGCGATCAGACTCTAAACAGTCTAAACATGATGTACCTCCCTCCCCGAAGTACACACTGAATCACAAAAAGTAAATAAAACCTTGAAATTGGTGGTTAAGTCTATTCAAGATGCCGTAGAACCTTAGTGTGTTGGTATAACCTTCGTTGTTGAGGTAGAACACCATTTTACAGATACAGAAACCAAAGCTCAAAGAATTTACGTGACATGTCCTTACACCATAAAACATTACACCCTGAGGTGCTGACAAGAATCGAAGACCTTCCATGAAAACAGCATTCTCATGCTGCACAACCACATAGGTATGTGTCAGGAGGAACACATATAGATAGTATGGCAAATATAAAAACATGTATTAATATCCTACTGTTCTGCACTCTCTAAACAGGTTTGAGGTTTTGCACCACTGAGTGAATTCGTGGGGAGGCAGGTTAGGAGAGGCTGTCGTGGAAGGGAGTGATGATACTCACCTGAGGTGGGAAGGGGGGTCTTGGGATGGGTGTGAAACAGTTTTGAGAGTTGGTTATGAGGATGAATCCACAGACTTACTGAGATTAATTGCTGGGAGAGGGGAAAAAGGCAGGGATGGTGCCTAAGTTTCTGGTTTGGGGACATTGGGTGGATGGTAACCGAGGTAGGAACAAAAGAGCAAGAGTGGGCTTAAATGAATGGTGGCTTGAAATGATGGCCAAAAACGTTAATGGTTGGGTTGTCTACATGTTTCTGTAAGATTAAGCCACATGGCCTGAAATCTTTTGTGAATGTGTGTGTCCATGTGGGTATTTAATTGATAACAAGGGGATTAGAGAAAGTCTGTGCCTGGCTTGCAAGTGTTCTTGAGATTTAAAAAAAAAGGCAAGGGTATAATGGAGAGCTTGTTCTTCTCTTATTTTTCTCAATGAATTTCCATTATACACTAGTTTCAAGATGAAATTATAATAGAATTCAATAGCTCTAAATTCCATTTTAATTATGTTTAGTTTTAATTATGATCACTTATTGAGTCAAGCCTCCATGTTTGATGCTTGTAACGTCACGGCATCAGGGAGCAACTGGTTAGGCCCAGTTGGTCTTCTTTTCCACAGTATTCCGAACATTTCAGGTGGGCTATACCTTTGGGGAGGGGCTACATGTCCGATTCGTTTCTTAAAATATTTGCTTTCTAGGGGTTTCAGAATTTTATAGGAGGTTCCAAAAAGAAGGAGAAAACTTTGGCACATTGGACAAAGATTGCTGAATGGTAGATACTCAGGAACTGAGAAACCTGATGGAAAACATATCTTGGGGCTTAGAAGGGCTGAATACAGTGTCTCAAATTACACTTGAAGTCATCACCATTCCCCCCTCTTAGAGCGAAGGAGTTAAAGCAGATATATCATGGACTGTGGCATCAGACACAGTTGAATTTGAGAGCTGGTTATGGCTTACTGTGTGACCTTGTACCAATTATTCACCTTTCTTGGTCAAAATTTTCTCATCCATAACATAGATGTTAGTGATGATACCCATGTTATATTAGCCTTTTGGGGCTGCTATAACCAAATGCCCAGACAGAAATTTGTTTTCTCACATTTCTGGAGGCTGGGAAGGCCAAGATCAAGGTGTTGGCAAATTTGGTTTCTGGTGAGAGTGCTCTTCTATGATTGTGGATGGCTAATATCTTGCTCTCTCTTCATAGGACCTTACCTCGCATTCAGGTGGCATTCAGAAAAAAGGAGTGCCTCCCTGATGTCTCTTCTAAAGATCAGGTCCCCACTCTTAGGATTTCACCTGACCTTAATTACTTCTTTGGAGGCTCCATTTCCAAATACAGCCACACTGGAGCTAGGGCTTTGAATTTAAGGTCAGTGGTGGTGAACACACACATTCAGGCCATAACTATGTCCAACGGTTTGAGTGAAGATCAAGTGAAGTAACGATGCTGAAAACTGGCTCTGTTCTGGTTGCAAAACACAGATAACACAAGCTGACTTCTTTTGCTCCTTAAGAGACCTGTCAAAACTGTATTCCTACCTCTTAGCTCATTTGAAGGATTTACTACAGGAAACACATTTTGCCACTCTTGCTAAATGTATTATTACTTGTATCATAGCATCTAACAGAGAATGGAAGAATGGACCTTGCTTTGTTCATGTTATTCCTCCTAATATTCCTCACTTTTGTGTTGCCTTTTGTAAGCCACAAAACCATTGTGCAATTATTTTGTTTTCCTCTTTTTCTTTCCTTTAAAGCAGCAACAACAGCAACAATAACTACAATTTTGGGCTTTGTTGTATTTTCGTATTTCTTTAGTTAGGCCTTTATCACTACGAACTTCCCTCTTAAAACTGCTTTTGCTGTATCCCATAGATTTTGGTAAATTGTATTTACATTTTCTTTCTTTTTTTTATTGCTCTCTAGTTATTTTGGTCCAAAGGGATCTGTAAGAGCAGTTCGAAACAAAACCTCCTTACTTAAAAACCAAATTCTGAATAGTCTTTTGTGCTTGCTTTACAACCAAGTCTGTGATAGTAATTGCTGGGCATTTTCAGAGTTTTTTTTAGCCTGGTAGTTTCAGCAGTATCCTATGCAACATGATAGACTACTCTCGCAAGGCTTTGTGTGCTAATAGTGGAATTTTTGGCAGCTTAACAAATGAAAACTTGTGACTCAGAACTCCATAGGATTTTCTTTTCTTTTCTTTTCCTTTCTTTTCTTTCTTCTTCTCTTCCTTTCTTTTCTTTCCTCTTCTCTTCTTCTTTTTTTAGAGAGAAAGAGAAAGAAAGCAGGGGAAGAAGAGAGAGAATCTTGAGCAGGAGGACACAGGCATCGATCCTACGATCCCAGGGTCATGACCTGAGCCAAAATCAAGAGTCTGTCGCTTACTTAACTGAGCCACCCAGGCGCCCCAGGATTCCACATGATTTTCATAACACGTGCAATTGAGAATCGTTTTTCAATTTTTAATCCCATGATAATCAACATTATATATGGCATTAAACATTTTTCTTGTGTAGTTTTTATTGGGATGTTCAACTGAAAGTCTCCTACTTAGTTCATTATTTAAAGTTGGATATAAGACAGAATGGCTCTAACAGTATTTGCTTAACTTGATAATATTAAATATATTGATTGCATCCAGCCATATTTGGGTGTTGTAAACTTTATTTTAAAGGTATTTATTTTAATTATAGTTAGTTAACGTACAGTGTCATATTAGTGTCAGGTGTTCAATATAATGATATATATAGTTCCATTTTCACTTGTCTTAAGGTATTTTTTGATTTCTCCTTTGATTTCTACATTAACCTGTTGATTGCTCAGTAGCATGTTGTTTAATCACATATTTGTGATTTTTTTCCATTTTCTTTAGTCATTGATTTCTTATTTCATATCACTGTGCTTGATATTATTCCAGTCTTTTTAAATTTATTGAGACTTGTACTGTGACCTAACAAGTGATCTACACTGGAGAACCTTCCACATGCACTTGAGAAGAATGTGTATTCTGCTGCTTTGGGAAGGAATAATCTGTATTTGCCTATTAAGTCCATCTATTCTAACGTATCGCTTATGGCCAATGTTCCCTTATTGATTCTCCAGATGATCTATCCATTGATATAAGTGGAGTATTAAGGTCCCCTATGACTGTTGTATTGTTGTCACTTTTTCCTCCTTTATGTCAGTTAATATTTGCTTTATATGTTTAGGTACTTCTATGATAGGTGCATAAGTATTTACAAATATTATATCCCTTGTTACATTGACCCCATTATCATCATATAATGAATGCCCTTCTATGTCTTTTTTACATTCTATGTTTTAAAGTCTATTTTGTCTGATATAAATATAGTTTCCCTAGCTTTCTTTTCATTTCTATCTGCACGGAACATCTTTTTTTCCAACCCTTCGCTTTTAGTCTGTGTCCTTACAGCTGAACTGCATCTCTTGTAGGCAGCACGTAGATGGATCTTGAAGTTTTATTTGTTTATTGATCCATTCAGTCATTCGCTGTCTTTTGATCAGAGAATTGAGTGCATTTACATGGAAAGTAATTCTTGATAGGTATGTACTTATTGCCATTTTGTTAATTGTTTTCTGCTTGTTTTGTACTTTCTCTCTGTTCTTCTCTTGTTCTCTTCCCTTGTGATTTGATGATTTCTTTAATGTTAGGCTTAGACTCCTTTCTTCTTATCTTTTGTGTTTCCAGTATAGGTTGTGGTTTTGTAGTTATCATGAAGCTGGCATTCTATGTATATAGCAGTCTATTTTAAGTTGATAGTGATTTAAGTTTAAATGCATTTTAAAACTCTACATTTTTACCCCCCACTTTATGTTTTTGATGTCACACTTTGCATCTTTATATTTTTTATATCCCTTAGTTGATTGGAGTTAAAGTTATTTTTACTACTTTTGTCTTTTAACCTTCATTCTAGCTTTATAAGTGATTAATCCACTACTTTTACTGTATATTTACCTTAACCAATGAGATTTATACTTTCATATGTTTTCTTATCACTCATGAATGCCCTCTCTTTTCAACTTAGAGAAGGGCCTTTTACATTTCTTGTAAGGCCAGTTTAATGGTAATAAACTCCTTTAGCTTTTGCTTATCTGAAAAGCTCAATCTCTTCAATTCTGAATGTTAATCTTTCCAAGTAGAGTATTCTCAGTTGAAATTTCTTCCCTTTCAGCAATTTGAGTACATCCTACAGTTCCCTGTGCCCTGCAAAGTCTCTGCTGAAAACTCTGCTGATAGTTTTATGGGGGCTGCTTTGTGTGTAACAAGCTTTTATCTCTTGCTGCTTTGAAGATTCTCTCTTTAATTTTTAACATTTTAACTGTAATGTGTCCTGGTGTAAATTGTTTTGGGTTCATCTTATTTGGAACTTTCTGGCATTCCTACATCTGGATGTCTGTTTCCTTCCCCAAGCGAGGGCATTTTTCAGGAATTATTTCTTCAAATAAGCTTCCTATCCCTTTCTCTCTCTCTTCTCCTTCTGGGAATCCTATAATGCAAATGTTATTCTGCTTGACATTTTCCCATGTCTCTTAAGTTATCTTCACAGTTTTAAATTCTTTTTTTCTTTCTGCTGCTCTGTATGGGTGAGTTCCACTGCCTTGTATTCTAGGTAACTTATCCTTTCTTCTGCTTCATCCATCTGCTATTAAACATTTCTAGTGTAGTTTTTGGTTCGGTTATTGTATTCTTCAGTTCTGCATCTTCTGCTTGCTACTTTCTTATATTTTCTGTCTCAGTTGAAGTTCTCATTGTATTCATCCATTTTTCTCTCAAGTGCAGTAAACATTTTTATGACCGTTGTTTTAAAATCTTTGTCAGATAAATTGCTAATCTCTGTTGCATTGTGGCTTTTTCCTGAGGTTTCATCTAATTCTTTCATTCAGAACATATTCCTCTGTTTCCTCATTTTGCTATTCTCTCTGTGTTTATTTCTATATATTAGGCAAAACAGCTATGTCTCTCATTCTTCAAGGAGTGGCCTTGTAGAGGAGATGAGACTTATCTTTCAACTTTGCCCTAGCTCTTGTTTGTGTCTTAAACCTTTGGATTATCTAAGCAGCTTGATTTATTCTTGATAGGTCCCAGTTGTTGAGGATGTGCGGAGACCTGTCAATTTTTCCAAGGGGAGGGCAAGGTGTGTCTCAGTCGGCACCTAGTTTCAGGTTGATTGGAAGCCAGACCTTAGCAGAAGCTTTTCAAGTATGCAAATATCTACAGTTCTGTGGGACTGCAGTAGTAACCCCTGCTGGCCTCCAGACCAGAGATCTGGGGGCACCCCTGGGTGAAAAGCTCCTTTCTAGGAGAGACCAGGAGCTGTAGCAAAGCTAAGAAAGAACACAAATATGGCATTTCCCAGCCTATATTCCCTGAGAACTCCTCCATGACCTCTAGATATCTGGAAATACTGAATTCTACCTTATAGGCTGAAGCTCTAAGACAAGTATAGAGGCCTTTCTCATAAAAAAAAGGGGTGTATTTTTAGTCTGCTGCTTATGGAGTACCCTGGGGGGTATTAGCCTGACAAAAGCTCTCTCTCCAATTATAGTTACAGTCCCTTGGGACCCAGAAACACAAGTCCCTTGACTCCAGAGCCAGGCAATCAAGAAGCATCCCCTGTGTGGGCCGCACATGCCCACCACCCCTAGCAAGGTTGTGGGAGAGCAGAGGGCTGGGGCACGCCCACTGGCACTATCGAGGTAGAGGGATAGCACAAAAATGATTCCTGCCAGTGCCCCCATCCCTGGAAAGAGCATCAGCAGGCCTCTGCTCGTCTGGAAGGTGCTTTAAGATTAGCAAACGAATCTCCTTCACATATAGTCTGGGTGCCTGTCAAAGCCCTGCTTCTGCACTGGTCTCTGGGGTGAGCGAGTCTGTGCACAAAACATTTCAGAAATGTATCTCCTGAACATGAGCCCCCACTGGTTTTCAAAGTCAGACATCTCAGGGGGCTCATCCCTCCACTGAAGGTCCCAAGGGTTGGGGTGTGTGATGTGGGGCATGAACCCCTCAGTTCTCAGGGAGAAGCTCTGAATTTGGGAGACCCCTCCTGATTGTGGGTTGCCACACTGTGGATGGGGTTTTAGATGAGACTGTGTCCCTGTCACTCTTACCCATCTGGATGTAGCCTTTTACTGCCTGTTGTGAGGAGCTGTTCTGCTAGTTTTCAAGTCCTTTTCAGAGGGAATTGATCTGTATGTAGTTGTAGATTCAGTGTGTCTATGGGAGGAGATACGTTCAGAATCTTCCTGTGCTGCCTTAAAAAGTCCTATCCTGTGTCCCTCTTAAACAGTTAATTCTGCATTCTTAGGATTTTCGGCTAAAGGATTTCGAACTACCCTCACCTGCCTTCGTGACTTGCTCTCAAGGGTGGGGAAGTTAGAGATCATTTTAAAATTACATTCCTTTAAAAAAATAAAACAGCTCAATACATCTGATTCACAATTCCACTTACTGGAATTTGTTCTAAGGCAATAACCTAAAGTACATACAGTTGCAAATGCAAAGGTATTTACTGCAGCATTGACTGTGATAAGCAAAATCAACTGAAAATAACCTCTCTACCCACAACACAGACTTGCTAAATTAAATCCAGTATATCCATTCAGTGGGATTATATGTAGCCCTTGAAAAGCATGTTGTTAAAGAATATCTCCTGGCATGGGGAAACATTTTTAAGCCAGGCTATGAATGTAATATATCTAGCATTTGTATGGGGGGTGGTGGTGGAAATAAAGAAGCATGGAGAAAATTCTAGGACATATATACCAAGATACTAACAATGATTATTTTGGGTAGTGGGACTAAAGTTAGCATTTTCCTACAGTGTTTTTGAGTTTTTGTATATTAAATAACTACTAAGTTTATAAAATAACTATTAATTTTATCAGTATCTATTAAGTTTATAAGAAAACTGAATGAACATTATTTTTAAAAAGCTGAGGCATCTGAGGGCCCCCAGTTTTTCTGGTGGGGCAGGGCATTGGTGGGAACCTGTTGAAGGAAGATTGAGTGCTGATAGACATTCTCAAGAAGGATAATTTAGGAAAAATAGATGACATTCTAACTCACTGTATTCTTGAAAGACCTAATGGCCAAAATTTAAGTGAATAAAAATTTATACGATTGTGAAATATACATATGTAAGTTTTAAAAATGAAAGGTAACTGACTATATGTCAAAAGTGGAATTTGTGGTGATTTTTCTGTTTTTAATGTATTGTTAAATTTTAAGTATCAAATACTCCATAATAAGCATGTTATTACACTATAAAAAATTTTTTTTTTCCTGACCCTATAACTGAAAAAGCTGAACGCTCATGAAAAGCTAAACTTAAGGGCCTTGAGGACAAAAATGTATGCTATTCTTCTGGGTTTTCTCCTTGGCATCCACCATAGACCCAAGTGCATTTTGGTAACTGGGTCAAGTACCAGCTGTATGGTTACTATATTAAGCTGGATTTCTGTGCTACTCATGTTCCTTCTTAGTGCATGGAATTAGGAAGTCAGTCTAAACTGAAAAATAAATAAAATAAGATAAAAATGAGTAGCCTGAGTATTGCTTTCAGAATTAAGAATAGAACATTTCTGTTTCTTCAGGAAAATAGCTGACAGTAAAGAGAGAAATGCCTGGAGAAGAATTAAGAGTTTTTCTAAACATACAGCCAGACATCAATTGCTTATTTGGTTTTGTGACCAGGATCCATGGGTCCACCCTCAGCATTTGTCTCTCATCTGGCCAGACAGGGGACATGGACTCGGTAATCATGTAAGGATGTGTGGTGATTGGGAACATCTTCAGAACATGTTGTTTCCATTTGATCAGCCACTTGATGGTCCAAATCCAAAGCAGATGGTTGGGTCTTCTCTGAAACATGGGGACTCAGCCGTGAACCCTATCTGAGCCACAGCCGCTCTTCTTACAAGAAGATCAAAACCCAAGCTGTTATGAAACCTATGAAATTAACTTCATTCTAGGCCTCTGACAGGACATAGCATAGTTCTCAGTGCAGAAACAGTAACAGTTAAAGTACATCTTTACGAAGCATTTGATACATGGGAAAACGTTTCTCCATATTTAAAATTCCCTTGACATAGTAATAAAAGAGGCAGAACAAATTTCACTAGCCCCATATTATAAAAGAATAAACCAAAACATAGATTGACTATTTTGCCCAATATTATCTCATACGTTCGTAGAAGAGGTGGGATGTAGACCCCAGAGTTCCTGATTTTTTTAAGTCTGTTGTCCTGAGATCTAATTTACATACAATAACATCTACCAATTTTAAGCATTCAATTCCTTGATTTTTGACAATTTATACAGTTACATAACCACAAACACAGGATACAGAATATTTTCATTACCTCACAAGTTTCTCTTTGTCCTTGGTAGTCAGTCTCCTACCCCCCTGCTTTCTTTGGTCCCTGGCAACTGCCGAATTGGGTTCTATTACTATAGTCGTACCTTTTCTGGTGTTTGCTATAAGTGGGATCAGACAGCATGTGGTTTTGTATCTGAGTTCGAGAGCTTAGCATAGCACTTTTGAGATTTATCCATGTTGTTGTGTGTGCCAGTAGGCCAACTGTTTTTCATTGCTTAGTAGTAGTCCACAGTGACAGTATTTCACTGTGCATTCTATTTTATTCTAGTAGAAGTCTATTGTGATCTATGATCAGATGACCATCACAATCTGTTCATCTGTTTACCTTTGATCCACCTTTACTTTGGGATCTACAAACATGTTGAGGGATGTTTGACTCCCCCCATGATGTTCATCTCTATCTAAGTTCCATGGGGCAAGTAGAGTGCCTGTCTGTTTCGTGGCTGTCTCCCGAGTGCCTAACACAATGTCTGGTACAGAGGACATGCTCAATAAAAAACTGTGGACAAATGCGTGGATGAACAAATGAATGAATGAAGTCTAGCTAATCAACTGAGAAAGGAGACCGCCTTGGAAAAAGAACCACATCATTAAACTCATTTTGATATTTTTCAGGTTTTGGGTACCATATACAAACCACCTGAGTTCAGTCTTATAAAATGAGGACAATCATTCTTAGCTTATGGGATTGTTACGAGAATTTAATGAAATGGCTTACATAAAGAATCTTACACAGGGCCTGCCAAGTCATCAGTGCCGAACAGGTCATCTGGTTACTATCATAATAATTGCTATTATTTAGATGGGAAGAAATGGAATTTAGGGTAGGAAACTTTGTAGGAAGTTAACAAACTGCTCTTCCCAGAAATTCAACTGAAAACCCCAAGGGGTGGCTAGTGTTCTTCCTTTCCTCTTATGTAGAGTCACTTAGCCCATCCACTCACAGGCTCAGTGACTGGCATCCTTGCTTGTGTGTTTGTGCAGAGCTGTCCTCATGTCTGTCTTGCAAAGTGGCTGCCATGGGAGTCTTCCTGCTCTCACCATTGGTGACTAGAAGATGAATTTATGCTTACAAATTTGATTCAGCATGTGAATGTGAGCAGACCTGCTGCTAATTCAAGTCTTCTTAGCTAGCCTGCTTTGACTAATGACCCTTAGAATTTCCAGTAATGCCCCTACACAAGCCCTCACATTACTTACCCCTGTGCTGATTCAGACTCCTATTAAGGTGTCAAGTAAAGCAGATGGCCCTGAACAGAGCTGCTGGCCACTTGCATGAAAGAATCTGCTGTTCCCAAAACAATTTCGTGGTTTTCAAGGGGAAATGGGATTATAATTTCCATTTGTTTTCCAAGAGAACAAGAAGGCTAACCTTCTTGTTCTCTGGATCAAGTTACACGTGTGACTTCCCATCAGCTTGTTTCCATTAAATGACCTCAAAACTGAATGACTTCTCCCAGAACAGAGAAAAATCCCCAAACCAAGCCCTACCCATTCTTTCTCCAATATCATCTCTTTCTGAAGAATTTCATGTGTCAGTGCTTGCCTCACCCCAGCCTGTAGCTTTGGCATTATTCTCCATGACTAACACTGTCTCCCTCCTTAAAACGCTTTAGAGTCCAAGAATCCTCAGATGACCAGGAAGGTCTTTGTAGCTAATAATTAAATGTCCCTTTTGCAATTGAAGCTTGACTTCTTTGTACCCTAACTTTGGGGCCAGTAGTGTTGAAATAAATTTCCAAGGCTAGAAGGAGCCACTCTTGTCCAGGTTGCCACATCAGTAAACCCAACTTCTGTGATCCTGTAAGTGCTTCACTTGCCCAGAAATGCAGTTATCCAGCCAGCCAATCCCCAAAGCCCAAGCCAACTCAGTGATCTACAATTATTTCCTTGCTCCTTGATCTTTCTAAATAAGGTCAGATAGGCCACCCCAGTTGATCATGCCCTGCTTCTGTGTTGCTGCTTCTAATGCTTTGTAAAACTCGCTCCTGCCCCAAATCCCTTGGGAATAGCATTCCACTGCTTATGAGGCACAGTGCTCCCCCAATCCATGGACTGTTTTCCCTTGGATAAAAGACATCAAACTTATTGCTCAGTTGTTTTGGTATTGGCATTTGACAGTAGAAAACAGTTGGATCTCTATCTCTTTAGAATCACATTTCCTTTCAAAGGAAAGCCCATTCCCAACTGCGGCTTCCCTTTATTCCACAATTCCCATGTGTTTGGTCTTCCTCCCAGACGCCATGGTCGAACTTGGCCTCTTGGGCAGTGATGACCCTTGTAATTAGCAGAGGTTATAGACTTTTCCTAAAGTCAGGGGGTAATCCCATAGCTCTCTGCTGAGTCTGTTTCAAAGGCAAGTACTCTATGAGGGCTCAATAAGTGTGAAAAGAATTGGCAAACAATGAAGTAAGCCTCCTGTTTGATTCCTCCCTGCAGCCGGAAATATGGGCAACCATATGCTCTTTAGGTCCTATGAAGGAGGAAAAGCTGAAGCCAAACCCACTGAACACCCACATGGACATGGAGAGGAGCTTATCAGGGATCTCAGTGCCCAGGACAGTAGGAAGTCTCTGCCTGGCTCTCCACTGGAGGCCGCTGGAATTGGTCTCGGTGCAATGCAAAATGGAGTTGCCTGAAAAGGTCAGTGGGCCTCCATTTTCCATGTAGGGTTCACCCTCATGCTTGTTAAAAATGTGAGTTTTCAAACTGCATCCCAGAGAGGCTGCTACTGGAGATGTTCTGAAGTGGATTTCTGCACTGAAGATCTTTCTAATTCTTAATGTCTTCTATGTCCCCACTTGGAAACTGGAGCTGCTATGATCTTTTGGTTTTCTTATAAAAAGGGAACTGGGAGTAAGCTAACTACTAAGCACCATCAAGGTGGAAGCATCTGGTTAACATCAACTTCCTAGAGCCCTGTTTATCACAGGGCATTCCATAGACTACCTGCACGGGAATCCTGAGGGTGTTTATTGAAAATGTAGATTCCTGGCTCTTAGCCCTGACCTGAATTGGAATTTCCAAATTCAGGAATCTGTGCTTTAACACACTTTCCAGGGGAGTTTGAAAGGCACTATAGCTTGAGAACTGTTTTCCTATGGGCTGAGTCTTCTTAGTAAATGGTTGGAGATGGATGCTATGGAACGTGAGGCCTGCATGTGGCAGGTTGGTGGCAGAGGCCTCACCCCTGGGCTCCTGCGGCCAGCAGTAGGTAGAGCAAGCTGCCTCTCGGCTGGTATTCTGGGAACATTGCCAGGAACTGTGCGGCTTTGGGCAGGTTTCTTAATCTTTCTGTGTCAGTTTTTGACTCTTTAAAACGGGCATAATAGTAGTGTCTGCTTCATCGAATTGTTGTGAGGATTAAATGTATAATACACTTTAAATCCTCTGAACAGTGTCTGGCCCTCAGGAAAAACTGTACATGTTGGTTGCTGCTGCTGCTACTTCTGTTACAGCTTTTCTCTCAATCTCCACTGCCTAGGGTGTCCATTGTCTAAAACCTAGAAATCATGGGTGATTTATCTGTTGGCCCTTTATCTATTTTTGTAAATAAAGTTTAATTGGAACACAGCCATGCTCATTCCTTTCTGTTATCATCTATGGCTGCTCTCCTGCTACAACAGTAGAATTAAATGGTCGCTACAAGGACCACATGACCCAAAAGCCTAAAATATTTACTCTTTGACCCCCTTCAGAAAAAGTTTGCCAACTCTTGCTCTAAATGCCTTTGAGCCCCTGTTAAATGTTGATCACCCGAAGGAACAGTAAGGCAGTTGGTTGTGTCAGAGGTTAACTGATGGTCTGATAGTCTGTTCAGGGTGAGCCCTGTGAGTGAAGCAGAAAGAGGCAGGTGGATGAAGCAGAGGGCAGAGAACATCCCTGAGAAGAGCCTGGAGGGATAGGACTTGGTCAGTCTTGAGGGGGTCCTGGCTTCAGCTTTATGAGCCTGGAGCCTGCCTGACAGCAGGAAAGGGCTTTTCTTTTCCCACCTGCCAATGGCTTCTCTCTTTCAATCTTCATACCACTTTCTCAATTGGTCAGTTTCTAAAATGTCCTCACTGAGATCAAAGCAAATCGCTACATCCAGTAGTTTCAAAGAAAATGATATTTTACTGTGTTTCATCCAGCATGATTACTAAGTTCTCACTGTGTGCTAGACACTGGGGCAGGTACAGAAAATAAAACCTGGCCCTTGCCCCGTGGAGTGCCTAATCTGTCTTTGAACTGCAAAGCCATAAACTCTTCAAACATAGGACTTAAGACCCAGTCTTGCTCACTGGACACCCTGGGACATAAAGTGCCTAGGGTTGCAAATCACTGGTAACTAATTAACACCCAGAGTCAGAATCATAGAAAGAAAATCACCTGGGGCAGGTTTTGTCTGTTGAAGACCTATGATCCCATCAGTGGCCGTTTGGCTGAGCAAGAAGTGTGCTGAGCACTGTGTTCTTCTAGCCTGTCTTGCCAGAAGGCAGTGTGTGTGGAAAGAAAGAGCTATGTTTGCCCGAATGCTTCCTATGGTACCTGTGCTTTATTTAGGTTATCTCACTGAATCCTTATACTAATCCCATTAAGTAGGCACCACTATCCAATTTACACAAGGAAAGCAGGTGCTCAAAATGGCCCAGCTAGTCAGGTGCAGAAGCGGGATTTAAATTCCTGTCCATCTGACTCCAAAACTGTTGTTATAGTATGTCATTTAGGTAAGTTTGAGAAGGAAGGGAAAGATAAAAGGGAAAGGTAAAGAGACTTCAACAGCCCCACAACTGTCTGTTTGAAGAACTAACATTGGAGATTAAGCAGGAGGGTACCAAGGCAAGAGTGTTGCCCTTTTCTTTAGCAAACAAAACAGCAAAGTCCTAAACCCCTACTCCCTGACTCTAGAATGAACAGTATCCATTCTTTTAATTCCATGAAAGAACTAAAAGTCTCCTGGGCTTTCCTGCCATAGACTCAAAGCCAATTATTCTCATGAAGTTGATGTTCATCAAGTCCGTCCCCAACAATTTTTAAATCATTAAGACTGTATTTGCTGACATAAGCGCGTTAGCTGTTGGGCAAGTTCAGGTTCTTTTGATGAACACTGGTGGCTTCCCATGGTTGGAGAGCATGGGAGATGGCTCTCTACACCCTCCTACAACCTCACGGTCTGTGGCTATAGAGGAAAGCAAGCCATCACAGATCTCCTCAGCCCTTCCGAGGTTAGCCTCTGGCTGTCATGCCTCCTGTTTTATAGATCAGGAAGCCCCACGTTCTGCCTCGGGAAATGCTTTTCTGACCGAAAGCGCTCTTCCGACCAGAGGACTGGCCCATCTTCCCACACAGTAGCTCCGAGGTGGAGACAGGCAGGGAGGGCCTGGACCTTGAGGATGGCTCTGGCACCACAGACTTTCATACCTCTTGTATGCAAGAGTTGGAGGGTGAATAAATACACACAGTACCGTGCTGGGCCAGGTAGGGCCCATGGTGCACACCTCTTTCCAGCCTGCATTCAGTAACAGAATGTTGGTAGCTTGAAATTGACCATGGTGGAGGCCTTTACACCCCGGAAATCAGCAAACACTACAGATGAAGTCTTGTCCCCTCTGAGAACTGGTTCTTGAACATTTATCTGTGCATGATCAATAAATCCCATCTTTTTCTTCCAGTATGAATACATTTTTCTAGTTATTTACTATTACAAAAATACCATGATGAATATGGTATATAGTACTTTGTATATGTATGTGTGTATTTCTTTAGGGTATACACCTGGAAGTGGACTTTTTAACTTAAAAACTATGCACATTTCAACTTATGAGACAGCATCAGATTGCTGGTCTACCAGCAGTATGTAAGATTCCTGTTTCCTCACATTTTTGTTGACACTTGGTATGGCCAGCCTTCTTTATTTATGCCAATCTGAGCTTGAGGTGGCATTTCATTGTTATTTGAACTGATATTTTTTTCTTTTTGATGTCCTTTGAAAATTGCCTTTAAATATTTCCATAAAGTGTTTATTCATTCTTTATTGGACTTAACTACTTTATCGTTTTTTATAGACTATTTTTATTTTTAGTATGAAATGGATATTTTATCTGTTATATCAATAGTTTTTGCTGCTGTCAAGGAATGTTATTGCTGGTGTATAGAAATGTTACTGATTTTTATATGCTCATCTCGGCATTAACCTTTTCAAGCCTTTCCCAGGTCTGGAGAGCTTGAGATTTTATGTTAAACTTGGTATCTGTCCTTAAAAGGGTCAATGACATTTTCTTTAGTTACTTTTTTTAATGCCACTGTACATATAGGAGGGTCAAAGTTTCTAAGATGACAGCCAGGGCAAGGTCTAAACAGTATTTATTACAAGTTTTCTTTGGTGAGTCTGTTCATTCGCAAAAATGGTTTGGATGAAATCCACTTGTGTTCTCTCTTTCATCTTGTTTGTTGCCCACATAGCAGCTGTATCAGTAAGTAGAGCTCTGCTCTTCTGGATATTTAGAAATATTAATTCTAGTATATGTTATGGATTTTCTGTATGTTTATTTTCTTTCAGATTAATCATCTCTCTAAAGGAAATGGTAAGAATCAATTGAAATGCATAGAGTGTTTCTGAACTTTCTTTTGTTCAGCATGATTAGTAACAAGTTTTTTCCTACTTTTAACAGTACATGATGAAGAGTTTCATGAACGGAAGGATATTTCAGAAATCAACTTAGGTGAGTTCAATTTTTGCCTTATTAATGCTTTGAAATAATTTTAAATCTTGTGCAATTGCTGTAAAGCTCTTACCTTCACGATAGGGCATTGGGTAACTTTAGGTGAGAAATATCTATTGATACTTCATTAGAATTTGCAGTTTCTGAAAAATGGAAATGTGGAAAGAGAATGATGGTTAAACCAAATTTTCTAGAGGAACTAGTGCGTGTCCATGGATCTAGAAATGTATCACATGATTTTTGTTTATAAAAATGTCCATTTTCCTGTTTCTATTTTGAAAAAAAAATGAAAGAAGAGTGGATGATTATTCCACTTGCTACATATACACATGTATCACGTATGTGTGTATACATGTGTAGAATATGCCTAGGGTTATATTTAGTGGGGAGAAACCCTAGCCCCTCTACTGGTGCTTCATATTCATTAACACCTGTTTGCTCAGGACTTAGGGAAGAATGTAAAGGTGTTCCAATGTCTTGTCTACAAACATGTTTCTTGAAGATTTCCATGAATCTGGTCCATTACTGAGAGGAGAGAGAAGCTGAGCTATCATCTCTTTTTCTCTCTCATCCTGCTTCTAAATTGAGGGAGAAGCCTTTACATTCTGGGTATCTTTGGTTAGGATTATCAAGCAGCAGACACACTCATGATCTTAAACACCTTATGGTCTCCAAAAGCTTTACTGTCAATTGCATGTTTATTTGTCAAATACTACAGTAGAGTAAGGGTGTTTTCATTTTGCAGGAAGGGACAGGAATTTCCTTGTGGTTTAGGTGAACTGCCCAGATCACAGATGGCAGTGATGGGGCTCACTCCAAGTCTTCTGATTCAGCTCAGTGCTATTTGAAGACTACAAAACTGAAAAAATCCATACCTACGGATTCAATTTCTGTGGCTTTGTCCCATTTACAGGGAAGGCAGGCTCCATGATACATAATTGGAAAAGCTTGAAATGGTTTTAAAGAAATAGTTTGGTAAGGTAAATGGGTTAATGGGCCCCAAGTCCTCAGAGCCGGGCATCAAGTTATCTCTCTTTAGTGTTAGGCAATCAAGGTATATATGGATTCAAGAGGATCTGCTGTAGTTCGAAACAGGATTGGGACTAGAATGAGTTATCCTGATCTCATCCTTATTTGTCTAGACCAAATATATATATTTTTTACCTTAGAGCTCTTGTTAATATTTCTTCTCCACCACTCCCTCTGAGCTGTGATTCCAATGAAGAAATTTTACTACGTGGGTTTTTGTCTCTTTTTTATGTAATGCCAACCCAGCTTCCACGATTGATAGGGTTGGCCACACAGCCATATCCCGTATCACAAAAACTGTTCAGGGAAAACCACAGAAGGAATTGTCACCTTTTCCCCTGTCTTCTCTCCATGCCTCACAATTTAACCTCTACCCCAGGACTGCTGCTTTCAGTCTCTTCATTTCAGTAAAAGCGATTCCCCCCTTCTAGATCCTGAGGCTCAGAACCTCTGAGTCTTATCTTTTTCTCAAGGTACACACCATCTATCAGCAAATACACCATGGGTTTTGGACTCCTCAGGACTTTCTCTTCTCCTGTTCCTGTCCAAGCCATCTGGTCTGGCCAGGTTCTTGCAGTCTTGCAACTGCTCTCGCCTTTCTGCCCTCACGCCACACGGGCTATGCCTCAGAGTAGACAGAGCTCTCCTTCTGACAGGATTCAGGCCATGTCACTTCTCTTATCCAATCTTCCAATCTTCCAATACTGGCCAGTGCTGACTGACATCTCATCAAGCACAAAACAAAGGCCCTAGAACCTTGATTCCCAAGGTGTGTTCCACAGGCCAGTTTCACCTGTACCACCTAAGAGTTTCCTAGAAATGCAGCATCTTTGGTCTCATCTCAGCACCTCCATATTGAGGGACCCTAGCTGATTCTCTGCACATTAAAGTTTGAGATGAGCTGATGCTGGCCAGCCGTCTGATCTCACCTCTTACTGCTCTCTCCTCTACTTACTTGGGCTCTGCAGCCACCGTGGTCTCCTAGCTGTTCCTCTACAAAGGTGGTTCTCAGTGTGTGGTCCCCCCACCAGGAGTATCAGAACTTGAGACCTTGGTAGAAGTGAAAATTCTCGGGCCCTGCCCCAGACTTGCTGAGAAATCCTGAGGGCGGGGCTCAGAGGCCCGGGTTCAACAAGCCCACAGGAGATTCTTAGGCTAAAGTTTAGAATGTTGCTCTAGGGCTTTCCTGCTTCCTTTCCTTTCTTTTTTCTTTCTTTCTTTCTTTCTTTCTTTCTTTCTTTCTTTCTTTCTTTCTTTCTTTCTTTCTTTCTTTCTTTCTTTTTAGATTTTAGTTATTTGAGATAGAGAGAGAGAGAGAAAGGGAGAGAACACAGAGAAAGAGGGAGAGGGAGAAGGAGAAACAGACTCCCTGCTGAGCTGGATTCCAGGGCTCTGGGATCCTGACCTGAGCCAAAGGCAGCCACTTAAAAGGCTGAGTCCCCTCAGGGGCCACGTGCTCATTTCTGTCTGCTGTTGCCTTTGCCCTCCATCCTCCTCCTTTATCCCCCACTCCATCAGATTCCTGCTTCAGTGCCACCCCTCAGGGGACCTTCTCTGACCACCCTTTATAAAATACCCAACTCCCTAACCCTCACCACTTTTCTCCCCTACTGTTCTTTTTTGAGTTATTATTGTTTGTTACAGAGTTTGCTACTCAACATTTATTTGTCTCTCCACCCTCCCCAGTCAGGAATGTCACCTCCCCGAGGGCGTTGTTTTATTCTCTGCTATATCCCTAGTAGGTAGTACGAAGTCTAGCACACATTAGGAGCTTAAAAGTATATGCTGCCTAAGCAAATCAGTTAGTGAATCTCCAGAGGCTTATTTTTTAAAATTTTTATTCTTTGGAGAGAGAGTGCATGTGTACTCTTTCACATGAGCAGGGGGAGGGGGCTGGACAGAGGGAGAGAGAATCATAAGCGGGCTCCATGGACTGGGGCTCGATCCCACAATCCTGAGATCACAACACCAGCTGAAATCAAGACTCGGATGCCCAACAGATTGAGCCACCCAGGCACTCCTCCTGAGGCTTATTTTTAATGCATATATACTTCTTTGGGACATGTTCCGCTCCCCCTCACTGTTGCACTCTCTTACCCCTCTATGACCCCATCTACACTGACCAACCTGGGGGCCAAAATCTGAATGAGCTAGTTCGTATTGCTCTGAAAGAGCCCAGCTCTCACCCCCATCCCTAACGCAGGCCAGTGTCAGAAAATGCATGTGTTTGTTCATGGCAAGCCTGAACCTGAGTATGGATAGACTAGCACATATTACCCCTACTGAAAAGGCAATCCCAAACCTGGGTCCTAATGCCCGCGGGGGAGGGTATCAATGCTATTTGCTCTTGTTTAATAGTGCCATTGTCATACACATAGGTGAGGCTTGTGGAGGTTAAGAAGTATGGGCATGGGGAAAGGGATCATGATGCCTTAGTGAGTCATTAACAAGGGAAACCACAACTTCTCCTAAAACCCCAGTGATGTCATTTACCATGAATGAGCCATCAACTTTGCCAAACGGGACCTCTGTTACCATGTGAGACCTCTATTACCATGGTGATAATTCTTAAGCTAGAGTTCCCAGCTGTAAATCGGGTGCTGTTCTCAGAATGAAGTACAGTCCCCTGACCTTGTTTGAAGAACTTTGTGATTTACAGGGAAGACTGTCAAACTTGAGGGGTGTCATAAGAAAAGACATTCTTTTAAATGCTCGTAAATGTTTCCCACAAGGATCTTCCCTTTTAAGAGTCCCATTTGCAAAACACTATGAAGCCAGAGTCAAGAAATACTGTAAGGGAGAAAGTTTATCATGCTAAGCTCCTGATAGCAGATATCTGGAGATACAGTTTGAGTGGATCTATCCATATTTGCCTGGTCTTTATTACAGGGGCATTATCTTGAGCTTCGCTTTTGGAGGGTACCATTGTTTTTCCTGGGAGAGAGCAAAACCAACCCATTTACCTAGAGTCATGAAGAAGGGTGGAACAATAGCAGAATGGGTACTGGATAGGAGGTTAGGAGTTCTCAAGCCCACTGGACTGCTGAATATCTCATGCATTACTTCCTCTCAAGACTCCCTTGTGCCCCATAAAGTACAAGCGGTTTGGAGTCAATGATCAAAAAGATCCCTTCTAATGCATTTCTTACTTTTGAGATTCTTGGACAAGGTTTCTTGTTCCAAATGAAGACAGAAGGTGTGATAATACATGATATTGATGGGCTATTTACATTTACTCTAATTGAGGGAATTTTGCATTGTTTCAAAAAGACTTTGACCAAAGATTAACAATGTAAGATTTACAATGGAAAATATTAATTTCATTATGAGAAATGCCTTTTAGTAATGTTCATTCAAATATTTCTTTCTCTCTCTCTCTCTTTTTTTTTTTAAATCTGTGTCTAGCTGCGGGCTTGGACCTCTTTCAAGGAGACATCCTCCTGCGGGTAAGTACCTGCCAAGGACACAGTAACATTTCTCAGGACTGGCTGTTTCTTGTGACTGGGAGTCTCTGCCGTGTCCAGTCCTGGGCCGGCACTGTGGAGGACATGAAAGAATCTAATCTATCATCCGTACCCACGAGGGCTTCCACTTTGGTTGATGATGACAAAAACAGATGAAAAATTAGCAAACAGTACAAAGAATCTATAATTATCACATTACTCGTTCACCCAATTTTCCTGGTAAATGAAGAATGAGACAAGGAAATGCACCAAGATGTTTTGAGTGGCTATCTCAGTTTTTGGAAATTGCAGAACTTTTAAGTTTTGTTCTTAATAATTTCTCTGAAGTTTCCAAATTGTCTGTAATGAACTTGCATTACTTTTATAATCAGAATACACATTTTGTTGTTTGAATTGTATGATAGGTTGTTTGTGGTGTGAAAGTTTAGCAAAGGAGGAAGCCAGGGGGTCTGGAGGTCTCATCTTCCCAGTCACCTTTGCCTTGTTTCCACAGAACTCCAGAAATGGCCTGAGAGACCCTAGCAGCAGGTGGAAGTTCCCCATTCCTTACATTCTGGCTGACAATCTGGGTAATATTAATTGTTTTAATTAGGAGTTTTATCTTTTACTCTTCTACCCTGCCCCCCACTCCTCCGGTTCATTGGCTTCAGACTGGGAGTAACACGAATGCATATGGGGTCTTCCAAGCCCTGATAATTCTTTATCCCATGAGATGAAAGGCATAACGTTATGTTGAACCAGTGCTGCTTAACGAGTCTGAGATACGGTGCATCGAACAGTAATTTAAAAAATTACAGAGTATCAAATAATAATTTTAAAAGTCCAGAACACATTAACATGTGAATAAAACCAAAAGCACCCTAAAGGACAAAAATACAGAGAAATATAATTTGGCTTCACAACCATGAAAAATTTATGCTTTAAATAATAGCTTGCTTGGGAGAATCTACATATATTTTCAGCATCCTGATTTCGTCCCTTTGTTATGAGACAAATATTCCACAGTTTTGAGAACTAGAAAAGTCTGTATTTCCCATGCTCAGAGTCCTCGTTCCTCAGTATTAATAATTTCAATTCTTTTCTCTCTCAAGATAAAGGACTGGTTAAGTTATAGTTCACTCATTGTTGGGAATAATACTCGGGGGAAATAAACAACTACTTGATGCCACATGTGGACACGGGCTGACCCCAGGCTGGTGACTGACAGCTGGGCAGCCAGATGAGGCAATGCCCGCGAGGCCCATCCCACATGGATGGAGGAGGATCAGAGGAGAGGGGAAGCTGGGAAAAGCTTGCTCCATCTTAATGTGCTGTTAGGCTGCTCCCACTCTCAGGAGATGCAGCTTATGTTTCAATATTTTCCATCACTGTTATTAGAGCTGACCCCCTTTCTGGAGGACAGCTAGATATATACAAGTGCTGTTGTTTTCAGTGATTCTTTTGGAAATTTGAGGTTTTATTCGCGCCCCCCAGTGTTGCCCACGCACTTGCAAATTCACAGAGCACCCATATTCACCGGAATGTGACTTAAGAAACATCAACTTTGGAGAGGGTATTCTTCCCCATTACAATTTTTCATCCTGTCTGTCGCACCTCCACTAGCTCCCATTCCATCAAGGCACACTTATTGTATCACTAGTATATACTGGACACTATGCCTTCACCTAATAGTTGGTTTAAGCTTCACCATGCCTCTGCGAGGCGTTAAGTCTGTGCCTCTCAGATTTTTATGTGTGTGAGGCTCCCCTGAGGACTTTATGAAACTGCAGAGGAGATCGGGGGTGGAGCCTCAGATCCTGCAGAATCCCCCAGGTGATGCTGATGCTTTCGGTCTGCTGGGCCCAGCTTGAGTAGCAGGTCTCTTTAGCTGTAAGCTGGTGACAGAAGAAGAGAGAAAGATGGAAGACAAGTGGCCTGACATAAGGTAACAGCAGTAAGGACACAGCGGTGGTTCTCAAGTAGCACCACGTGAGAATCACCTTTAGCGTTAAAAAAAGTTCAGATGCCTGGGCCCATACCATTGCAGAAAGCAAACATCGTAGAGTTTCATATTTCCATACAGTTCTTTTATTAAAATTAAACTTACACAGAGTAAAATGCACAACTCAGTGTAAAAGTCAATGGCTTTTGATAAATGCATAAATTTATGTAACCCAATCTCCCGACACTCCAGAAATTTCCCACATGCTTGTTTCCAGCCAATCCTTATCCCCCCCAAGACACAACCCTTCTAATTTTTTTCCCTATAGATCAGTTTTATTTGATTTACAGATAAATAGAATCATTCAGTATGTACTCTTTTCTATCTGGCTTCTTTTGCTTAACATGTTTTGGAAATTTTTCCGTATCATTGCAGACCAGTACTTAATTTTTTTTTTTTTACTACTCAGTAATATTCCTCAGTAACACAGCAATTGTTCATCCATTTTTCAGTTGATGGACATTGGTTTGTGCCAAGTTTGGGCTATTATGAAGAAAGCTGCTATGATTATTCTTGTACAAGGACATATGGGTATATATATATAAATGTGTATATACATACATATATATACATATATATACACACACACATATATATATATTATTATTTTTTTTGTCTTGAGCAAATATCTAGAAATAGAATTGCTTGATCATATAGCAAAAGTATGTTTAACTTGAGTAAAAAATGCCAAGCAGTTTTCCAAAGTGGCTGTACCATTTTTCATTCTCACGAGCAATGTAGCAATGTCCCATTTGCTCCACATTTTCAGTAACATGGGTGGTGTTAATCATTTTTAATTGTAGCCTTTCTGGTGGCTGCAAAATGGAATCTCACTGTGATTTTAATTTGCATTTTCCTAATGACTAATGGTATTTCTCACATTTTCATGTGCTATTGTCCATTTGTGTTTGTTCTTTTATGAAATGTTTGTTCAACTTTTATCAAGCTTTTTTTTTATCGTATTGCTTGTCTTTTCATTATTTGTAGAAGAACCTCATATACTATGGATGAAGTCTTTTGTCAGAAATAGATAGATAGATAGATAGATAGATATCTTGAATATTTTCTCTCAGCCTGTGACTTTCCTTTTTTGTTTGTTTTTTTGGCTTTGTTTTTTGTTTTTTAAGCGGTGTATTGGTTTATTAATCTTTTAAAGAAGTAACTTTTGACTTAATTTTCTCTTTCTCCTCTGCTATTTTCTTGCTTTTTGCTTGTCTTTATTTCCAGTTTAATTTGCTCTTCTTTTTTATATTAAAGGTAGAAATTTATATCATTGAATTTAAACCTTCATTTTTCTAATAAAATATAATGTTATAATATGGCATCTAAAGCTAAAAATTTTATTTGATGCTCTGCTTTTACTGTTTTCCGCAAATTTTGATATGGTTGTACTTTATTAAAGTTTAGATGTGTTCTAATTTCTGTTGCAATTTTTTAAAATCCATGGGTCAATTAGAAATGTGTTTTTAAATTTACAAATGTCTATAGCACTTCTAGATATTCTATTATTGATTTCTAGTTTAATTTTGTTGAGAGAACATATTCTATAAGATTTTGATCTTTTGAAATTTACTGAGACATTTTGTGGCCTATCTTTACGACTGTTCTTGTGCACTGGAAAAGAACTTAACATTTGGCTGGTGTGGGGAATGTTATTTTATCAATGTCAAATAGGTCAAGGTGATTATTTGTGTTGTTCAAATATTTTTATCTGCAGGGAGCTTTGGACAGTTGTTTTATCTTTACTGAGAGAGAGGTGTTAAACTCTTTATAATTGTGTATTTGTTCATTTCTTCTTTTAGCATATTCATGAAACTGCTCTTTTGGGCAAGAACATTGCTCTATCATCTAAATTGACTCATCATTTAGAGAAATTTCTCTTTATGTCTGGTAATCCTCTTTATTTTGAAGTCTACTTTGTCTAATTTAAATATAGCTACACCAGCTTTTTAAAACTTACTGTTTTCACTATGTATCTTTTTTTAGGTTTTTATTCCCAACCTATCAATATCTTTATATTTAAAGTATCTCTTTTTTTTAGACAGTATATATCTGGGTCTCACATTTTTATCCAGTCTATCAACCTCTGAATTTCAATTGGAACATTTGGTCTATTTACATTTTTTTTCAATTTTTTCTTAATTTTAATTTTTAATTTTTAAAATTTGAATTCAATTAATTAATATATAATGTATTATTTGTTTCGGTGTACAGGTCTGTGAATAATTAATCTTATATAATACTCAGTGCTCATAACAACACATACCTCCCCAAAGTCTATCAATCACCCAGTTATCCCCATCCCCCAACCCCCTCCCCTCCAGCAACCATCAATTTGTTTCCTAGGATTAAGAGTTTCTTATGGTTTGTCTCCCTGTCTGGTTTCTTCTTGTTTCATTTTTTTCTCTCTTCTTCTATTTACATTTAATATGATTATTGATATAGTTTGATTTAGAACTATCAATTATTATTTGTCTTCTATTTTTTCTTTTATTTCTTCTTTTCCTGGCTTCTGGTTAAATCCAATAATTTAATATTTCACTTGGTTATTGTGGTGGTTTTTTAGCTCAATCCCTTTGTATTACTTTGTGAGGCTTTCCTGTAGGGATTGCAGTTGTAACCTTACCATATGACAGTATATTTAGACTTAATACTGTCCCATTTTGCATAAAATGTAAGCATTTAATACACTATAATTCCATTTATACCCCTTTCTTTTGTGCTATTGTTGGGTTATACTTTTCAACTATATACTTTATAAACCTCATAATATAGCAATATCATTTTTTTTCTCTAATCAGTTGTCTTTTACAGTAATTAATGAAGAAAATTGGTCTTTATGTTTACTATTATACTTGCAATTTCTGGTGCTCTTCACTCTTCCTGGAGATCTGAGTTCCTATGTGGTGTCATTTTTCTTCAGCCTAAAGAATTTCCTTCAGCCATCTTTTTTTTTTAAAGTGGGCTACATAACCAGCATGGAGCCCAACATGGGGCTTGAACTCACAACCCTGAGATCAAGACCTGAGCTAGATCAAGAGTTGGATGCTTAACTGACTGAGCCACCCGGGTGCCCCTTCCTTTAGTATTTCTTGTAGAGGAAAACTGTTGGTGACGAATTCTCTTCTTTCTCCAAAATAACTTCTTTATTGCCTTCATTTTGAAGGGCATTTTTTATTGGAAATAGAATTTAACAGGTTTTTTTTTCCCTCTTCTTTAAAGTTTGTAATTATTGTCTTTTTCTTTTCCACATTTTATTATGAAAAATTTTAAATATACAAAAAGCTAAAGAATTGTACAGTGAACACTCATATACTCATCACCTACATTATACAAACATCATTCTGCTACATTTGCTCTATCTTATTGATCCATCCTGTCCATCGTCTATCCTTCTATCAATACATTCTATTTCTGACATATTTCAAAGTAAATTTCATGGACCAGCATGCTTTACCCCAAACACTGCAGCATGAGTATCTTTAACTTTTATTTAAAGTTTAAACTTTAATTTATTAAACTTTATTTTAAAGTTTAATGTTTGTTTATGGTTCTTTTTATGTAAAATGTACATGGAGTAAAATGCATGGAGTCTTAAGTGTACAGTTCAATGAGTTTTTTTTTTTTTAAAGATTTTATTTATTTATTTCACAGAGGGAGAGAGATCACAAGGAGGCAGAGAGGCAGGCAGACAGAGAGAGGGGGAAGCAGGCTCCCCACCGAGCAGGGACCCCGATGTGGGCCTCAATCCCAGGACCCTGAGATCATGACCTGAGCCGAAAGTAGAGGCTTTAACCCACTGAGCCACCCAGGCGCCCACAGTTCAATGAGTTTTAAAATATTTATACACCTTGTAATTTATACATTACACTTACACAATGTAAAAATATTCATACAACTCCTATTAAGATATGGAGCCCTATTTTTTATCCTAGAAAGTTCTGCCCTGTTCTTTCATAGTACTCTCATGCTTCCAGAAATAACTTTTTTTGCTATTTTAATCATAGATGAATTTTGCCTGTTCTAGAAATTCATACAAATGGAATCGTATTTTATGCCTTTTTTGATTACTCAGTAAAATGTTTTTGAGACTCACCAGGGTTGTTGTGGACATCAGTATTTTTTGTCTTTCTTATTTTTGAGTGGCATTCTGTTGCATGAATACAGTATATCACAACTTGTTCAACCGATCTCCTGTTGATAGACACCTGGGTTGATTCTGTGCTTGAATTATTATGAATAAAGCTACTATGAACATTCTTGCACACACCTGTTTTGAATATATGTTATAACGTCACTGGTGTAAACATCTAAAGTGAAATCGCTAGGTTATAATATAGAGGTAGGTTTAGTGTTGGATCTCTTTCAAAGTGCTTGTACCATCTTACAAACTTCCATGCACAATGAATGAAAGTTCATTTACTACACATCTTTGCCAATATTCGTTGTTGTTATTCTTTTCAATTTTAACTATACCGGTGGACATGTAGTGGTATTTAATTGTTGCTTTAGTTTACTTATTGTTGTTTCACTTTCTTTTTTGTTTAATTATTGGTCATTTGTATGTCTTCCTTTGTGAAATATCTGTTTAAATAGTTTGCCCATTAAAAAAATTAGTTATTTGTCTATTCTCCTTTGAGTTGTAGGAGTTCTTTATATCTTCTAGATACAAATCTTTTGTCAGATATGTATTTGCAAATATTTTGCTCCAGTTACATTGTCTCTGGTCTTCTTTCTTAAACTTTTATGGCAACTAAGCTGTTTTGGGTACAAATACTCACATCATAGATGCCACTAAGAGTAGGTAAAATTTCATGAAAGTCTTTAGTAGACCTAATGCATACTCTTGTTTTATTACCTGTGTTGTTTCCACAAGTAACTTACTGATCATTCCACTGATATTTCTTTAATGACCTTAATATAATCTTATGACATCTGAACTGTGGAATCTTCAACTTGGTGGTTTATTATATGAAATAAGGGCCAGGAAAACATAAGTAAGTACTTGGTAAACTGCCAAGAATTATAAAGTCTTTGAGAGAATGCACATAATCAAATGTATAACAAATATAATTTAACTTTGTATGACTTAGCTTAATTTTTAACTTAGAGCTCTACCTTCAGTGAGTTGATGGGAGAAAAAAAAATACATACTAAGTAAAATGTGATCTCTATTCCTCTGGAGTATTTTTCCTCCCGCCTCACGCTTGTCTCATGCAATGCCACAGTGCATGCATGTTTGGCGAAAGAAAAGACATTTGATCTTTGGTCCCTGGTCCTACCCTGCAGGTTACTAGTAAGCATCTACCGTTCCGGCCTCTTCAGATCCATTAGGCTTCTGTGCTTTGGGTCCAAGACTAAGTCATAAAAATCTTTTCCAAGGTTGTTTCCAGTGTTGCTTGTGTAGTCTTGCCATCTCCCCAGGGGTCTCTCAGGGAAAGAGGGTAACATACCACCTGTGCTCCGTGTGCCTTCAGAACCCATACACCGCTCTAAACTCCGCCTTCTTCCTCCAGCAAGAGGGAGTATCTTCTTAGACTGGTGTAAACACCATTCTCACTGCTTTTCTCCAGGTGCTTTATTCACTCGGGAGACAGAAATGGCTTGCAGTTCCTTCTGTCTTCTGCTCTGCTGTGTGACTCCCCTGAGGCAGTGCCCTCAGCATCTCCCCTTGAATGGGGAAGGGGAAGGGAGGAAATGAGGAAGTTAGTTTATGATTTTGTTCAGCTACACACACATGAGTGTATTCTTATTTTGTGGTTATATTTACATCATGTATTTAAAGTTTGCACTTAATGTTTATATACATGACTAATTTTGTAGTTTTAGTTTCCAAGGACTCTCCTTACTACCAAAAAATATATCATGGACCTCTGTGGATTTCATGTGGCGGCAAGATTTTCTCCAACTATGTTATGTATGTTATCTAAGATCTAAGATCTAAGTAATGCTCATTGATATTCTTACTGATTTCTGCAGGGCTGAATGCCAAAGGAGCCATTCTTTATGCCTTTGAAATGTTCCGTCTCAAGTCCTGTGTGGATTTCAAGCCTTATGAAGGAGAAAGCTCATACATCATATTTCAGAAGTTTGATGGGTAAGGGTGAAATTTTACAGCGTGTGTAGTCATGCACCCTTTTGTTTATAAAAGTGATACATGTCTTTCAAAAGAAGAAGGTGGAAAGAAACTAAAAGCAAAATCAGATCTTTCTCAGTGAGTTTTTAAAGCCGGTCACATTTTTAATGATCTAGATGGAGAATGAGTTCTTTTAGATACCTCTAGGGCCTAGAAAGATTTATTTCAATTTTTTTGCCTGGGTTTAGGTCATGTTTTAAATTACAGTACTTTTTTTTTTAAAGTCAGGTGTATTAAAGTATAAATTATACACCCTTTTTTAACTGTACTGGTTTAAATTATGGTGCTTTGTTGGCCGGACCTCCTACAAATGTAGTTTGTAGTTATTTATTTCCCAGGAGAAATAAAGGGTATGTCAAGAAAGAAGCTCTTTTTTCCAGTAGTATTTATGTCAACCAACCTGGGCTAGATGAGGCTGGGAAGGGAAGCCACCACCCGCTGTGACTGCATATGTGTGTGTCTTTAAGGTCTGCCTGGGGACATTTCCTCCTGCTGCAGTTTCCCACACCGCCTCTAGGGGTTGCCTGGATTTGGTTGTCTAGTTGCCTGGTTGTCTAGTTCTGTCGGTGTTTTGTTCATCATGGATGGATAACACAGATGAGGAAGGAACTTAGCACATGATTTAGCCTCTTAAGAAAAAAAATGCAAAAAATAGTAGTAAAAAAGTAAAATTGTGATGACCACTTAGATACAAGTAAAGTAACTTACTTACATGAGTAGTTGCTTTCTTGGCTCAGACTTTTATTACAAATGAAATTTTTGTACACCTACTATATGCCAGGAAGTGTGCCAGTCTCTAGATACAAAGGAGCAGGAGACACGGTCTTAGACCTCACAAGGTTTACAGTTGGCAGTTGGGGGTGTTGGAGAAACAGCAAGTAAATACTTATATATGCTAAGGGGAGTGCCATGGGCCATAAGAGGACATAGAGGCAGAGGAAAGGAAAGGACAAAATGAGGGATGGGAAGAGAGGGAGAGCAAGAGAGAAAGGGGAAGGAAGAAGAAGAAAGAGAAGGAGGAAGAGAGAGAGAGAGAGAGGAAAAAACAAACATAAACAGGAATCTGGCTTACTTGGAGAACTCATTCAGTTCTGAGTGTCTGAAGCTCTGCGTGTCGGAGTGCTCTGTAAGGGGCAGAGGGGTGACCCACGGAACTAGGATGATAAACAGGAGTTTGGTAATAGACAAACCAATTGTGAGGGAATCCACCATTTAGGGCATGACTCACTATATGTTCAGGTTTCCATTTTAGAAAGTTGACTCTAGCAACAGTGGAAAAAAAAATTGATGTGTGGGCACGACTGGTGGCAGGAGACCCATGAAAGAATGTCCTTTTCATCTTGTCTCTTGGCAACCTTTGCACTTCAAGAAAATACCAAAGCCTTTAGTTACTGACTGAAGATTTCAGGAAAAAAACTTCATTTTCTTAAGACTTTTATTTCCAGTTTTAGCTAACCACTTTTTCTTTTCTTTTTTCCCCTTAAAACTAAAACGAAACTAATGTGATCATTCTCCAAAAGTTCTCTTTTTCCTTGTAAAATTCTCGGGGCTTCTTTTCAGTTTGTAACTCTGTCCTCCAGTACTTGATGAAGGGGTAGGTCAGCTTTGAGGGACGCTGGCTGGAAAACCTGGGTCTGGGAGATTCTTACTGCCCTTGGCCGGGAGGTGTCTCTGTTACATTTAAGTTAGGGGAAGGGTATGAGGAGGAGGGTGGTCTGGAGCAATAAACTGCACCGAAATGCCCCCAAGCCCTTCAGGGCTCTGGTCCCCCGAAGTGGGAGGTCAACCGGGCTCTTTTAGAAAGACAAGGGAAAAGATTGAGAGCTGCAGATTTGTGGCATTTTTGCAATTTACACATTTTCATTGGAGGAGGGATGTTTTCTTAAAAAAACATAAATAATAAGTGCTTCCTCTGGATTTTGGTTATTTCACAGAGTCAACCAATTTGGTAATGAAATGCCGCTGTCACAGAGGCAAACTGATGACAGTGATGTAACTAAGCTCAGCGAATTTACAAAAGATCATTGATTGCATTCTTAAAATTGGTGAATTTCATGGTATGTAAATTATACCTTAAAACATTGTTAGAAGATAATTAGGATCTGCCTTTGAGTAGAAGTCAAATCCATTAGCATTTGAAGGCATATTAGTAATCTCAGGGAAAACAATGGCAGGTAAGACAACATGACTGTCACCAAGGAACTTGGAATCCACCGGTCACATTTGAAAGTATGGGCAAATCTCTGATTCTGTTGAGCACTGGCTGGAGTATGGGTCCTCTTCCACAGCTTAAAGCAGATAAGGAAACAATTCGTGGGAAGCTTCAGATTTGCTTAATAGAGGCAGAAAGTTGGATTTACGAAAAAAGACCAAAAAACAGTTGGGAAATAAAGGGGGCAAGAGGCTGAACCATGAGGAATTTGGAGAATCTGCCAGCAGTTCCTGAGTCTACTGTTTTCTGTGGGAAGTTATGGGTCCTTCTTGCCCGGACCCTTTCAGAAATGGTAGACAGCCAGCTCTGTGCTCTCAAAATGCTGCACATTGACTAATAACCAAAGAAATGGACTTGCTTCTTTAATGAGGTTCTTTTTCATGATCATAGAACTTATACCTGCTCACAGTAGGAAATTTGGAGTGTAAAGGAGTGTAAAGTAGAAAATTTAAATCAAACATTGCCACCACCCAGAGACAACTTAATATTGTGATACAAAAACAATAGTGTTATTCTGTAGAATGCCCTCTGGGTTTGTGAAGGTCAGAATGAATGTCAACTTTTACATCTTTCTACTTGGTGCATTATTAGGATTGATTTGCCTCTGAGTATATGACCACCACTTTTAAAACCTGCTTGTTATTCCCTCCAGGAAATGTTGTTCATTTAACCAGTCCCCTATGTTGAACTATTAGCTTATGAGAATGCTATTGATAATTTCTTTTTTTAATCAAATGTAATTTCCTTGAAATTCGTGTTCTGGAACCCTATGAATTATTGCCACTTGAGAGTTCTTTAGGAGAAAATTTCACTCTTCTCTTCTTTAAAGGTGCTGGTCTGAAGTTGGTGATCAACATGTGGGACAGAACCTTTCCATTGGCCAGGGGTGTGACTATAAGGCCATCATTGAGCATGAGATCCTCCATGCTTTGGGATTTTACCATGAGCAGTCAAGAACTGACCGAGATGACTATGTGAACATCTGGTGGGATGAAATTCTTCCAGGTGTGTAGAAACCCAAGGAACCTGGATGGGATTTGCTGTTATATTTATCATTTGCTGGGACCAACCCTGGTATGTTTGGGCCACATCTGTGTGTGAATAGAAGCTTCAGCTGGGAACACAGACTAGGAAAAGGATATGATTTGTTGGCCTTTCCTGGGAGCTGTGCTCTTCTGATCATAACTGACCCCAGATAAGAGCCTTAGGGAATGGTATATGTTGGCTAACTCAATGTTAACTGAAAGTTGATCAGAAACTTTTGCTTTGTTTCAGTGTTTTTGTTGAAAATCTACCTAAAATGCTATTTTCCTGTCATAGTCAACTGACACCCCCTGAGAATGTCATAGTCATTTTTCTGGATGTGAGATCACATCTGCATGAAGCTTAGTTGAACATACGATGACCCTAATATAGACTCAAGAAACTTTTTGGTGCTTCACCAAATTAATGATAGGTATTTAAAGACAAAATAAAACAACAAAAAAAAATGAGTTCTTTCATCTGAAACTGTCACCCCAATTGCATTAATTCTGATAGATAGTCTGAGTTCTAGTTAATCAAAACTTACTGTCCATTCTTCTTCCTGTCTTCCTCCTTCCTCCTTTGTAAGTACCTCTCCTTCTGCTTCCAGCCACATTATGCAAAGGATAACACAGGTGTGTTATTCTGACAATTTCTATGTTCTTCAGTTTCTTTAGACGTCTTTGGACACCACCTTTCCTAGTTGTTTGAGACAACTAAGTAGAGTGCTTTTGAGTATGCTAAAACACTTATTTTTGAAAGATTTTACTTATTTATTTGAGAGAGAGAGAAAGAGAGAGAGAGAGAGAGAGAGCATGAGCAGGGGGAGGGGCAGAGGGAGAAGCAGAGTCCCAGCTATCCAGGGAGCACAATGCCTCTGGGCTGATCCCAGGACCCTGAGATCAGGACCTGAGCCGAAGGCAGACATTAAACTAACTGAGCCACTAGGTGCCCCTCTCCCCCCCTTTTTAAAGATTTTATTTAATATTTTCGTGGGGGGGGAGAGTAAAACACTTTTATTGAACAGATTTCCAATGTGCTGGGAAAAAAAGTCAATACTGTATTTCTGAAAACACCTAGTTTTTAATTAGGAATTAGTTGAGGAATTGGAAAAGCTTTCTTTTTGGTAGTAATAGATTAATAAAAGTTTGATGTACTAAAATGCCTTAACTATTGCCATACGTGGCTTTCACGAGGCAAGTAATTATCTGTTTTATTAAGATTCCAATTTCATATATGGGTTCATATATAGCAGTTAATGTATAATAATTTATTTATAAGTAAATTATAAGATCTTATCTTATAAGATCTTGTCATACATTAAAGATCTTGTCCTACACATCACTTCTCGGCCTTTTGGCTAAGGTTAAGTGTAGATCTTGTCATACTTATATCATCTTGTCATACATTAAAATTAAATACAAATCCCCAAGGGACTTCTGCCAGAACTAGCTCATTTTGAAGTATGGTGGATCAATGGTTCTCACTTGAGGTAGGGTTAGGGATGGCTAATCATATCAAAATCATCTAAAGGGTTTCTCCATCTGGGTCTGTCCCCATACCTCATATTCCGATATGTCTACAAATGTAAAGTGGTGGAGAAAGGATGAAAACTGTGTCATTTGTAAAAACCTAATACAACCAGGATTTAGTTCCCCTCCCCCCCACACACACACATTGAGCTAGAGGTCAAGTAACACTCTTCTTTGCCTCCCAGGCCAATGTAGAAAAGTATTAGCAAGTATTCACCCAGGCATGAAATAGCAGATCATATTTAGCATATTTGTCTCCTGGATGTAATTGTGTTATAACTGGGTCTTTGTAGGTGGGGGAGGAGAGGGGGGTCATTGGTCAAAGGACCTAATCTCCTCTTGCAAGAGTCAGGGCAAGACTGTATTTTGCATATTGTCTGTATTTGCATAGAGACTTGGATTTCTTACCTTCCTATACATAAGCTTGTTTCTGCTGAGCATTAAATAATGATGTAGAGAACATTCACCTTTTTAAGTCTTGAAGAACGCAATTATTAGTGCTTTTAAAATTATTTTCAGGGGCACCTGGGTGGCTCAGTGGGTTAAAGCCTCTGCCTTTGGCTCAGGTCATGATCTCAGGGTCCTGGGATTGAGCCCCACATCGGGCTCCCTGCTCAGCGGGGAGCCTGCTTCCTCCTCTCTCTCTGTCTGCCTCTCTGCCTACTTGTAATCTCTCTCTGTCAAATAAATAGCTAAATAAAATCTTTAAAAAAAATAAAGTAAAATGATTATTAGCCAAATGAGGTTCCCTTTCTCAGAGGGAACCAGCACATTTGCCCAGGTAATTTTCAGACTTGCTCAGTTCTTGGTTGAGCATGAGTTACTCAACATATGTTGCTTATCCCTTACCTGTATTTTCATCAGGTATAATTCCATATAGCTAACTTTCCAACTATCATTGGAGAACTGTTCTCAAATGAGATGTCAAATCAGTAGGATGATAAGCAATAAGTAAGATGATATTGCTCAGGGTAGCTTACAACCTTTCCTGCATCTTGTCTTCTGTTGATGGCAATCTTACCCTTCAACTTAAGATGATACAGCACTGGCAACATAGTTCTTTCCCCAAAATACATCTCTATCTCTTAAGCCAGAATTGTGTTTTTTGGATCTGTTCTCTTCAACCAAGGAAAGACCTCAATTTCTAGGGTCCAGCAGGAGTACACAAACTACAGCCCATGGGCCATATTCACTTGCTTTTGTAAATCAAGTCTCATGGGAACATGGCCATGCCCATTTATTTACATATTTTCTGTGGCTGCTTTTGTGCTACCGTGGCAGAGTGGAGTAGTGTGGCAGAGACCACATGACTTGCAAAGTCAAAAATATTTTCTATCTGGCCCTTTACACAAAAGATTTGCCGACTGGCCTCTGGTTTATAATATCACTTCCTCTTCAAGGCTCTCAGCTTTGAGTTCCCTGAAAACAGGACCTTGCCTGTCCTGTGGCTGCCAGGGGCCACCACCACTGAGCACAGCTCCCAGTACATAGACAGTAGGCACAGCAAAAATGTGTTGCATAACATTTAAAAAATTTTTTCAAAACATGTATTTGGTAAAGCTTTCTGATAAGAATCCTTGAATAATAAAGAAAAAAGGATCTGTTCTAACCTGATGATTTTAGTGAAAGTTAGGAAAAGCCTATCTTTTCCAAAAGCATTTAGAGACTCCCTCTAGCACCTGCTGGCCCACATTGTGTGGCTCATCTTCAATCCTAAACGCACCTGCGTTGATGTCTTTGCAAGGTGATTACATGGTCTTCTCTTTAATTGCTGCAAACACCTGGATGGGAAGCTAGAAAAGAAGAACGTGAAGATGGGGAGTCATGATGCGGGAATCATGAGCATTCTCATTCAGTTTTCCTGTCTCCCTAAGAAGGAAATTAAAAATCTGTGAACTTCTCATTATTGCAACTGAAATGGTAAATTCCTGATGTCTCATGGATGAAAAGAACATCTGACCAGTTTCTCATTTCAGCATTCCTCATCGCAGCATATATTATCTTGTGCAAATCTCAAAAAAATATTTTCCTTTTCTCTTTTGAAAGGAAAGTCGATTTTCTTCTTATTTTATTTTTCTCTCCATGAGGCTATTTCTGAAAAAAATTCAGAGTATTCACCCAGACATGAAATCCAATACTCCACTTAGATATGTTATCTTCCCTTCCTTAAAACTTTATGCATATACATATACACACGTATTTATTTGTTTATTTGTAAAATCGATCTTTGACTTAAATATATACATATATTTAATAATTTGTATGTGAAACTTATCTATTAATTTTAGCATGTCTTTTTAAATTTTTAATGTATTTTTAATTTTTATAAGTGTATATACTATTAAATAATTTAATATCATTATATTATTTGTTACTATTAATAATATGTATTAATTTTATGTACATCATGCTAATTATAAACATGTTAAATATGTATATGTATTTAAATCAACTATTTATTCTTTTTCTCTTTTTTCTTTCTTTTTTTTGGTCACTGGGTCTCTGCTTATCTATCTAGTCAGAGAAGGCAGGACAGAAGAAATAATGTAACTGAACGGGACCTGTGGATTCTCTCTCTGTTAGGTTTTGAGCACAACTTTAACACCTATGATGACACCTTCATCACAGACCTCAATACGCCCTATGACTATGAGTCTGTGATGCACTATGAGCCTTTCTCATTTAACAAGAATGACAGTGCTCCTACCATCACGGCCAAGATCCCTGAGTTTAACACCATCATTGGGCAGCGTCTGGATTTCAGTGCCACCGATTTAGAGAGGCTGAACCGAATGTACAATTGCAGTGAGTACCGCTGGGTCTGAGAAGTAGGTAAACAAACCTCAACAGAGCTTCCCCCAGCCCTTCAGTTTCCCCTACATTTCCCTTCACTGTTCCTGTTCTAGTTAAGGAAACTGGACAAACCACATAACCTTAGTTTATCTCTAGAGTAGAAAAAATTGTAACACCCACCTTGTTACAGGATGGTTATGAAAATCAATTATATGGTTGTGTTTTACAAAGTCAAATTATTGGACTGATGATGTAAGGGGCTGTAATTGTCCGACTCCTTCAGTGTCCTTTTGAAGGGTATGTATCCTTATGTAAAGCTCAGGATAGGGGACGGGCTTGAAAGTATCTTTTATCCTGAAAAGTTCTTTACCCAGGTTAGTTGTTCTAGAGTCATCTAGTGCTCAGAGATGGGATGTTTTCCAAAATGACCCTTTAGTCTTCAGGGACACATTTTTAAATTCTGTTCAGTATGTATGTACAGAAGACCTACTAAATACAAAGATCTACTAGGTACCTCCTTCTCGACCTAAAGGAGTTCTCGGTTGACATTTACAGCAAAGCATGACGACAGGCCTTTTTATCATTTGACTCTGTGAGGTGGGTAGGGCTGCAGCTATGTTGGACGTTCTAAGATGTAATAGGTGACAGCAGGATTTGCACTAGCGAAAAGTCAAGAAAATGTGCTGTGCCTAAACAATGAGGTCTTTTTAGCTTAAGACATTAGGTATGTGAAATAAGATGACTTAAATTTTTAACCAGGGGGACAAAAATATCATTTGCAGCCACAACTCACACACTTTTGGACCACTGTGCTTTTGAGAAGACAAACATCTGTGGGATGATTCAGGGCACCAGAGATGATGCTGATTGGGCCCATGAGGACGGCACTCAGTCTGGACAAGTGGACCACACCTTAGTGGGACGGTGCACGGGTGAGTGAAGGCAGAAAAGAAGCACGCCGAGCTGGTTCACCAGGTTCAATCAGGGAATGACAACCTGCAGGTTTTGCCTCAGTTGCAGTGTTAGTTATCAAACTCGGAAATCCGCACAAGCACAAAAAAACATTCCTCAGATCTTAATTATTAACTCAATAAAAAGTATGCAGGTTCTGGGTATTGAAAAGAAAGATGACTTTAAGGGATGACAAGACTAATACAGACATATGGTTGATAAGACATGATTTTGTAAAGGTAATGTCTCTAGAGCCGTGCCCTCCAATAGAACTATAAGGCAAGCCACATACGTAATGTGAAATTTTCTAGGAGCCACATAAAAAAGAAACAAGAGAAATTCTTTTTAGCCATACATCTTATTTAACCCAATATATTCAAAATATTAGCATTTTGACATGCAATCAATAGTCAGGTTACTAATGAGCTACTCCACACTTTTTATACTTGATATTATAACACATCTCAGCTTGGACTGGCCACCATTCAAGTGCTCAGTAGCCACATACGTTGGGTTGAAGCATATTGAATGGCATGGCTTCAGATAGTTCTTATGGGTGGTTTGCATAGTGAAAAGACCATAAAATCAGACGGACCTGGATTTGAAATCTGGCTCTACCCCTTGCTAATTCTAACCCAGATAGCTGTTTTTGTTGGTGTCCTTTTTTAAGTCCTCGCTTTTGTAAGCCTCTCTGACCCATCCAGGATATTGATCCTTACCATTGAGGATGGAAGGAACTAATGCATAGAGAGCCTCCAACTGCAGACCAGCAGCTTCCCTCTCCATTTTCCCCCCATCTTCCCTCTCTGTCTAGAGGTTCCATTTATTTTTTTTATTTCTATTCTAACATCCTTTTATGTTGTGCCTGTCTCAGAAATAATCTGACCCTGTAGATTGTAATCAGTTTTTAAAGATAAACTGTTACAAAGTCCCTCAGTCCCTGCCCATGTGATTTGGTTGGACTTCCTTCACAGAAAGGACCCAGCTTGTCACCCAGAGGCCAGCCCCCTGGGGTCAGAGGTCACGAACAATGGCTGCTCTTCCCCTGGCCATGGCAAAGGGTGAAAGCCTCTGTCACCCATCATATTATCAAACACATAATCTCAAGTGTCCAGAGGGTGATCTAAGTCTGAAGTTCCCTCTAAATTTCCATCATAGTCTCTCATCCAGTCTCTCCTTTGGACTTGTTGCTGGGCTGCTATACAATTTCCAGATGAACAGAAGAGTGACCATGATATGAGGGAAACATGTTAGAACAGTGTTCCAGCACCTTAATAGGAAAGGAAGAGACCACACCCCAGAAGAACTACCTAGAAAGTTTTACCAGATGAACTTGGACCGCCATGACGTGTCTTCCACAGGAGACATTTAATGGTGGTGCGTTCCCTCTGCTAGAGAGCAGAGGGTAGGTGCAGAGACTCAAAGACCACAAAGGATCCCTTGGGATAGAAGCCACCTCCCATCTGAAACCAGGAGAGATGAATGCACACCTTCGAATTAGTGGCAGCGGGTGGGTAAGAATTCAGGTCTCCCAACTCCCAAGCCTGGGTTATTAGACTCTCATTTCCTATCCCTGAGTACAGCTGGGTGGAATTCCTCAGCAAGGACCATCTAGAGACCTTCTTAGCCATGTGAGCTAACCCAAGCACTTGTTTTATTTAACTCCAGCACTCAGTAATTCACAATGCTGAGAGCTCAGGCTAGTAAGTTCAAGTACCAAGTGTAACATGCAAGAAAATATAATTTTTCCTAATATAATATTAAAGCCATAGATATTTTTAAAGCTTTATAGAGAGCCTATTCAAACACTGATGCTTGTTGCTGTTTTGGAAGGTACAATGCCTCACATATGGGGCAGGCTGAAGTGGAGGGCCACATTGCCAAAGTACCTAGAACCGCTCACTTCGTTTTTACTTTGTGAGATATTTTGAGTGGGTACTTCGGTAAGCAGTTGAATTCTGGAGTACAGTTTAAAGGACTTCTTTATATGTGAGAATTGTTCTTTGAGCTTCACCGTGATGTGCCGATTTTCCAAATGACATATTCCTTTAGCTGCCTGCCATTTTGGCGGGGGGCAGAGTTTTGAGATATAGGAGTTGAACAAACCTCAGCTTGGTTACAAACCTAGACACTTTTCACCCTCTTTTTCAGTGTTCTTTCAAAGCTTTCCTTATGTCCAGGAGAAATCCTCAACTAGTCCCTTAATATCCCTTGAATGCCCCTTCTTAGGATACAGTAAAGATGACTTTGCCACTGATAATTCATCCAATTACAGGCTAGAAACAGGTGCGACTGAACCCTTATTATTGTGAATATTTCAATTCTAGTCCCTAAACATTGGAATCCCATCGTCTGTTATACAACTAGGAGATCAGCTCTTTTCCTTGGAATGGATCTCTAAATAAGAAAGCCAATGAGGAAAATAGTATTCAGCTCAAAGACACTAAATTCCATCAAGCTTTGCTTGAACCTGAGTCTCCTTAAGTCAGAGGAACACCTTTCACAAACTTGGGGACGAAGGCATTGGAGAGCTGGGGCTTTCACCAGGGAGTCTGTCCACAGAGGAAAGAAGGCACACTGCCTTCTTTTCATTTTCCCCAGAAGGGTTCTGGCTTTTGTTGCCTGGGTAGTGGCTGTTGCTCACTGATTCACTTTGTGGGAGCCCAGGGCACCCTGGGGTGGGGGTCCTTGGAGATGGTTCACTGGGCTGCTCGCCCCACAGGCGCAGGCTACTTCATGCACTTCAGCACCAGCTCAGGGACAGCAGAAGAGGCAGCCCTGCTGGAGTCTCGGATTCTCTATCCAAAGAGGAAGCAGCAGTGCCTGCAGTTTTTCTATAAAATGACAGGAAGCCCTTCAGATCGACTCGTCATCTGGGTCAAGAGGGATGACAGCACTGGCAACGTTCGCAAACTGGTCAAGTTGCAGACCTTCCAAGGTACCTGGAGACATTCGTGCAGGGGCTGATTTGGGTTAAGTCTGGGATCCTACTCCGTCTTCTCCTTCCCTTTCGCCCTCCTTTGCTCCCTTCTTCCCCTCTCTTTGTGCCTTCTTCTCTTCCTCCTCCTCTCCATCTTTTTCCTCTCTTTTCTTCCACTCCCTTCTCTTCTTCTAAGAGCCCAGTGTAACATCTGGTACATTTTAAGCCCTCCATGAATATTTTAAGCTCTCAGAAATCAGAAACCTCATCGAAAATTTAGATGAGGCTGAAATGCACTTTTGTAGGAGGCCAATCAGAATATAGAAATCTGATTTCCACTACTGCTCTGGAGACAGCCAGGGCAGAGAAAATGGGCGATTTGGGGGTAGAGCTGGAAATAAAAGGGAAAGGGGGGCAGGTGCTACTAGAGAGAGTGGTTCGATAGTTGACAAGTGTTTCTGCACCTGTTTCAAAAAACTGAATGAATACCGTTTTATTTATTTATATTTTTATTTTTTATTATATTCAATTAGCCAACATCTAGTACCGTTATTTAATACACTGAACTAACGTGAAGCCTACTTGCGAAGTTGGAGGGAAATAGGACTTATATATATATTAACTTCATTATATCATTTCCATATTCCTAAAGATAATTTTATGTTTTTCTATAAGAAGGTCAGCATGAAAACCTTAAAATACTAAGGGAGATAGTTGGATCTGAGGGTAATCTGGATGTAAAACAAGATCCAGGGTTATAAAGCCTAATTTTTATATTCTTTTGTGGTGGTGGTGGTTCATTCACAAGCAGAAAAGCAGAGACACGCAATCATCTTTTTCCATTCAATGAAGAATTTCTCAATTAAAATAAGTCCTGACAGAGGAAACATCATTTGAATACTTTGAGAAGAAGCTGCTGCTCTTGAGGGTGGAAGCTGCCTTAGAGGTCACTCCTTAGAACAGGGGTCTCAATCACCTCTACCCTGGCCCTTCATGGGCTACCTGGGAATGCTACAGATAATGGTAATGAGGGGTTCACTTTTCTGGCTGAAATGTACAGAGCATCTTTATCAACTGGAGGGATGACAGCTAGGTGCCCCGTAAGAGTTGGGAATTTGCTATGTTATCAAGGATTTTACATATTTAATGAGACAATGAATTAGAGTCTCAGTAATATTGATGGGATCTATTATGGTTCACTTCTATATAAAGCTGAAAATGCCATCCTCATAAGCATAGACTCAACCAAACAACCTTCTCATGCTTCACTTACTTCTGACACTGCTATGCTTTGAGTCCCATTGAAATCAAAGTATGTCTCTGCTCAGAGTTTCCTAGGGGCACCTGGGTGGCTCAGTCATTAAGCCTCTGCCTTCGGCTCAGGTCATGACCCCAGAGTCCTGGGATCGAGCCCTGCATCAGGCTCCCTACTCAGTGGGAAGCCTGCTTTCCCTTTCCCACTCCCCCTGCTTGTGTTCCTGCTGTCTCTCTCTCTCTCTGTCAAATAAATAAATTAAATCTTAAAAAAAAGATTTGAATATGAATATTAAAATAAACCATAGAATATCTTTTTATAGCTATTTTCCCTCAGTAGGTATGTGACTTTGGAAAAGTTCCTTAACCAGTTTACAATAGTACCTTTCTCATAGGGATATTGTGAGGATTCGATTAGATAATTCATATAAAGCACTTGGCATGCAGGGTGCCTGTGTGGCTCAGTTGGTTGAGCGTCTGAATCTTGATTTCAGCTCAGGTCATGATCTCAGGGTTTTACTCAGCACAGAGTGTGTTTGTTCCTTTCGCTCTGCTCCTACCCCCGCTCTCTCTCTCTTTCTCTGTCTCTCTCTCTCTGTCTCTCTCTCACATAAATAAATAAATAAATACAATCTTTAAAGCACTAGGTGTGCTACCAGGCTCATAGGCCATGCTTTATAAATGTTGGTCACAGTTGTCACCAACCTTCTCCTCTGTCCTCAGGAGATTTGGACCCAAATTGGAAAATTGCCCATGTGACGCTCAGAGAAGAAAAGAAGTTTCGCTACCTATTCCAGGGCACAAAAGGTGACCCCCAGAACTCGAATGGGGGAATTTACCTGGATGATATCACTCTGACGGAAACCCCATGCCCTGCAGGCGTTTGGACCATACGGAATATCTCTCAGGTCCTTCAGAACACAGTTCCAGGGCAGAGGCTCCTGAGCCCTCGATTCTACAACTCAGAGGGATATGGTTTTGGCTTGACCTTATTCCCCAATGGCAGATACAACTCCAGTAGCCCTGGCTACGTAGGACTTGCTTTTCACCTGTGCAGTGGGGAGAATGATGCTATACTGGAGTGGCCAGTGGAAAACAGACAGGCGATAATGACCATCCTCGACCAGGAACCTGATGCCAGAAATAGAATGTCCTCAAGCATGATGTTCACTACCTCCAAGACCCAGACATCTTCAGGTAGGTGCTCTAAAATCTGCCGCTCAACCCGAAAGGGCCAGTGGTTGTGATTCCCATGTGTATACAAGAGATGAACATTCCTCTAGCATTTCCTCCTTGGGTATATCAGCAACATAGTCATGTTGGAATATTAAGTCACGTTTTTCAACGTCATCTTATCTCCCTTCTCTTTTCCGAATTCACTTATCAAGCATTTATTAAGGGCTTTCACCGTGCCAAACTCAGTGCCGGGTACCTAGAATATAAGCCGACCAGGCACTTCTACTTCCTGGAATGCAGTCTACATGAGAAGACAGATATGACTCGTCATTTATCAAATGCTCAGAATTTGCTAGACTCTGGGCAAAACTAATACACCAACTCCTAAATACCAGTGATCATCAGTATGTTAGTGAAATAAACTCATATAAAAAAAAATGGACTGGGGTGCCTGATGGCTCAGTCAGTTGAGCTTCTGCCTTCGGCTCAGGTCATAATCTCAGGGTCCTGGGATCAAGTCCCACCTCGGGCTCCCTGCTTAGCAGGAAGCCTGCTTCTCCCTCTCCCACTCCCTCTGCTTGTGTTCTCTCTCTCTCACTGTGTCTCTCTGTCAAATAAATAAAATCTTTAAAAAAGAAAACTAAAAAAAAAAAAAAAAAAGAAAGAAATGGGCAGACTTTTTTATTTTTCACATGAAAAGCCTCAAGCCTTAAAGGAAGAAGCTCTCATTGTCCCTTCGTCTTCACTGAGGAGGTGACTCAATAATGACAATTCGACCCTTCAGAACTCTGGTTCTCTGCCCTTCTCCTTTACCAATTCTGAGTTTTAATTCTCCTGGAAAATGTAAATAATCTGATTTTTTTCCAATGTATTTTTTTTTCTAACAAAGCTCTATCTACTCATTAAAGAGCAGTTGGAGAGTGAAGTATAAAGAGATAATGTGATGTTATGTTACCTATAACTTTGCAGCAATAAATAACTCCGTCATCTGGGACAGGCCATCCATTGTGGGAACTTATGATAAGGACTGTGATTGTTTTAGAAGCATCGCCTGGGGCTGGAGTAATGTCATCTCCCACCAAATGTTAAAGAGGAAGAGTTTCCTTAAAAATGATGACCTTATACTTTTTGTGGACTTTGAAGGTACTTTTGCAGATCTTCCTGAATAACTAATCCTATGTTCTGGGGCTTCTACTAATTTTACACTGATTTTTGAGCATCTCATGGAGGGTGGGGATTTTTTTTTTTTCCTTGAGGACCAGGTTTAAAAAAAAAAAAAAGATGAGCTCTAGGAGAGCTATTACTCAAGGACTCACATCTTTAACTGTCCTTTCAAGAAACTAATACTTCGGTGTCATCTTTCTGATAATTTATCAAATATGACAGTTTGCTGACTTCAGTTTAATTTTGATCAGTCTAGCCATGCTAACTTTATGCTTCTTTTTTCAAGTTATAATAAATAAAAATGTGAATGGATTACTTTGAAAATACAAATAGCTAGCATCAGCTGGATTCCAACCACCTTTCCATGTCACTAGAGGTGGCATCTGTGAGGGATGGAGATGGCCCAGGAAACTTTCTCCAGATATGGAAGTTAATAGTAGTCAGATGTTAATTGCAGATCTTCCTCACCACCCTTTGTCTATTTCCTCAAGATATCACCTACCTTAACCAGACCGAAGTTCCAACTCAAGACACAAGGCTGATTCCCCAAGGGCTCATTCTCCAGGACCAGGAGCAGAAGGCCTCAGAAGAACGTTCCGGAAAGATCTTGTTGGAGAAACTGCTCCCCAGCATCCTGGACCAGGGGCCGCCCGGCCGACAGAAGCGGTCAGTGGAGAACACAGGTCCTTTGGAAGACCACAACTGGCCACAGTACTTCAGAGATCCATGTGACCCGAACCCTTGCCAAAATGAAGGCATCTGTGTGAACGTGAAGGGGATGGCAAGCTGCAGGTAGGCTCTGTGGCTCGGGGGAGGCAGGGAATGGGTCAGCAGAGGTGAGCCAAACATTTGCTTCCCCTGGTAAAAGACACTGTTCTCAGGTTGGGGTGATGACTACATCAGAGGGTCACCTTGACCCCACAAAGCCGTGCTCTGAATCAGCAGGCTTGTGCTATCAGGGCATAGCCAGGGTCCTGCCAGGGCAGGGAGCTCCCAAATCTCCCATCTCTTGACTTTCATCCCTTGCCTGTCTCTGGGACGTGGTCAACAACATCTTGAATGTTGTTGGGATTTTGAACTCCACTGCAGCGCTCATAAATGTTCCAGGGATTTTAGACTAGGAGCAGCATGACCTGTCTCAATGGGACTGAGGACCAAGGTTAAATCTTTACTGAATGCCAACGTTACTGTTAATTATTATTAATTATTATTTATATAGTCTATTTGTTCTGTTGTACTATGATTATAGTTATGTTTTCAATAATAGTAATAAGAATATATGATAGTTTTTGACCTTTTGCTATATAGGTCATGTGCTCTCCCAAGCAGTATATATGCATGATCTAAATTATTCCTTATGACCACCCGTGACATAAGGTCCCTCCTTCTCCCCATTTGGTGCATAAGGAAGTTGAAGCTTAGAGAGACTAATTTGTCTCACATTTCCAAGATGGCAAATACCAGAGCTAAGACTTGTATCCAGTCTGTCTGCACAGTTTGCTAGGTTTAATATTTCTTTTTATAATCTTTGTTGTTTGCATAAAATATTTCATAAATGGATATACATGATGACAGAGGCATAAGTTTCATTTGCAAAATAATGGCAGAGGTAGCGACTAGCCTGCTTGGCTCAAAAGATCTACATTTCTTCTGAGTCCTTTTCAATCTCCACTTTGTTTCTTCTTTTTTAAGTTTTGATGTTGAAATGATTTTAGATTTACAGGTACATTTGCAAAAGTACTGCAGAGCTTCTCATTCGGAAATGTTAACATCTTACACAACCATAGCACAATTAGCAAAGCCAAGAAATGAGCATTAATGCAACTAAATGCAATTAACAGTAGCATTCACTAAACCACAGACCTCTTTCAGATCTCGCCAGTCTTTTCACCGATGTCCTTTTTTTGTTCTGGGATCTAATTCAGGGCCCCTCATTATATTTAGTTTCATGTTTCTTTAGCCTGCTTCACACTGGGACAACCCCTCAGCCTTCCCCCCTCTTTCACTACCTTGACACTTTCGAAGAGTCTTGCTCAGTTATTTTGTAAATTGTTCCTCCATTTGGGTGTGTCTAATGTTTTCTCGTGATTATACTGAGATCATACATTCTTGGCAAGAGGAGCAAAGATGAGGTATGCCCCTCTCCATGTGCCATGGGAGGGGCACGTGATGTCTGAGGAGTTACAACTGGTGATTGGAACCTCGATCACCTTGATCCATTCCTCACTCTGCTGTTAAGACATGTCTTGGGAGAGACAGTCAGAGACCATGCAGGCATCCTGCTTTTTCTAGAACCCTAACCCGCTAACGTCATCATCCATTGGTGGACCTGTTGCCACAATCGCCCTGAAATATTCCAGAGGTGATTTTCCATCTCCCCAACTCCCTCCGTGTTCGGTAGGTGAAATTCTACTGGAAAGAGTAAGGGTCCACTCCTTCTGATTCATTGATTTCATGCAACCCTTTATTTATATCACAAAGGGCACATAAACATTTACTCTCTTCCCTGGGCCATAGTTCCATAATGCCAGTCTTGTCTTTGTTGCTCATGGCGTCCTGGCCTTGACCTTTGGGAGCTCTTCCAGATTGGCTGTTGTGCCCTTTCAGCACCCACTCACTGTTTCGTGAACACAGTCTTACTTTCTGGGATCACAGGATACTCTAGGCTTATCTTTTACTTTCCCCGCCCCAGGAATAAACCACTTTTTCAAAGAGCACTGGTTCCTTTTATCAGAGAATGCCCTCATCATCTCTTGAGGGTTCCGCAGCCATGGGTTGGTGCCTCTCAGCTGATGGGGCCTTGGATACCAGATTTCCATATGTGTCCCCACTGGCCTCACGCTCAGAGTAAGGAAGGCCGTGGTTCCCCCTTGTGTACCACCCTCTACTCAGCCAAATCATCAGTCTTCCACAAACCCGCAGCTTGTGGGATAAACTCCTCTAAGGGAATGCTCGAGAATATCATTAAACTGTATTTTGGGGGGTTGCTATTATGCACTAATTTTTAAAAGATTTTATTGATTCATTTGACAGAAAAAGAGAGAGAGAAAGAGAGAGCACATGCACAAGCAGGGGGAGCAGCAGAGGTACAGGGAGAAGCAGACCCCCCACCGAGCAGGGAGCCCAAAGCAGGACTCAACCCCAGGACCCTGGGATCATGACCTGAACTGAACACAGACGTTTACCTGACTGAGCCACCCGGGCACCCCTATTACACACTGACTTTTAAGAAGCTGATGTCTAGGCTAGTGATGAGGAAGGTAAAATAGTTCCAGAATGAGTAAAAGGAGTCCGTGACTTCTGACCGTCACTTTTGGCTCTGTGGTTAGACTTTGTGATGAGAATGTTGTTTGAAGCAAAGGCTGGAACAGCTCCAGAAGCTAGGAAACGTCACCCTCCACGCCTTGGGTCTGAGATTCGTTGATCTCTCCACCAGATGATAATAAAACACAAACAAGCAAACCCAGGGTTTGGCCTCTGTGGGTTGGTGTACCAAACATGGCAGTAGGCAGTGTGCTCATGATCTCACAGATTTCAGGGTGGCCTGGGAAATAGATGGCAGGATCCTCACCTTACAGCAACATTTTAATTGATACCGTCTGGAAGTTCTCAAGCTCCAACTAATGCTCCAGGTCAGACTTTATCTGGAGAATTTCCCTTGTAACTTACAGTCTGAACTGGTGGGGGCCACAGGTTCTTGAAATGCCCCAAACCTTCCTCCTGAGCCTCGCACGTGATGACCAAGGGCCCCTGGTCTGGAGAGGCCTTCAGGGATTAGACTTCAAGTGTGAAACACTGACTAACCATGTGACCTTGAGCACGTGATTTGACCTCTCTGCAAAATGAGGATATGAGAATGGTAATAAGCACCCCCTCCTTGGGCTGTTGCAAGATTGAATTGACTCATATAAAGCCCTTGGAATGGGGCCAGGCACACGGGGCCACTGAGTCCGTGTCCCCTGCCCCTGTGGCGGTCGGTGCTGGTCGCTACAGAGTGCTCTAGCCTCGGGTGCGTCCCACATTCCTCCTGTGTCCTGTTCCCCCAGGTGTGTCTCCAGTCATGCCTTCTTCTACACGGGGGAGCGCTGTCAGGCCATGCAGGTGCATGGCAGTGTCCTGGGCCTGCTGATCGGGGGTACAGCTGGCGTGATCTTCTTGACCTTCATCATCATCTCCATGCTTTCCCAAAATGCAAGGCAGTGACCTGCCTGCTGACCTCGGCCAGATCACAGAAGCACCTTCTCTACTCAGATCTTCCTTTCTGGGCCTCAGTGCAGATTGGGTGGTTTTTATCAGCCTTACTTTGAACAGGCCTCCAAGGACTGTGGCCTCCAACCTCCTGTGTGGTCATTCTGGTTCTTCTGCCCACCCTACACCCCCGCCCATCCTCACCTGGTTCTGTTACCCTTCTATGTGTTCCGAACATAGCTCGTGCGGCCTGTGGCAGCCCTCATCACGCTTCATTGTCAACTGTCTTTCCCATTGACGGTAAGCTCCACGTGTGTGGGCCTGAATTTACCACATTTGCTCTAATGCCAGTGTGCCTGGCTGGCCCATCTCGGGAACTCAAAAAAATGTGAATGAATGAACTGATAATGAATGAAGACCTAAGTTATAGAAACTCTCATTTCCACTGCAAATGAAATATATGTGACAAAACCTACATGTCGTTTATATTAAAATCAAATACTTCTTTTTCATCAGACACAATAGTACTCTTTAAGGGCTTGGGTGGTAGAGGAAAGATTCCTTCTTATGGCAGCACTTTGAGACATTTGCTCTCCTTGTCCTCTGATTCTAAAAATAGGTCTTTATAAGTTCAATAAATATTTAGTTGGTACCTTCCGTGTGTCCAGTATTGTGTGTGTGTGTGTGTGTGTGTGTGTGTGTGTGTGTGTGTGTAGAGACAGAGTTGTCCAAAGCTCTTCCTCAGATCTTTTTAAGTCTAAAGCATATTTTCTATACTATTCATGTAGAAAATTCTTGTATTAGCAAACTGACAGGTGCTACTAGAAGAAAGCTTCAAAGAAGTAGCTTTAGACACACTTTCTTTCCACAGTTCCTAAGGAGGTAAAACTATCTGGGGCAAGAAAGGTCCAAGAGAGAGCAAGTCAAAAGAAATCTGGTGGGTACAGTGTCGACAGAGACATGGCTCTGGATGTTTAATAAAAGCAAATGTTTCAAGGAGACTGACTGGTACCAGCCTTAAGGGTACCAGCCTCCCAAGTACACACTATTTTTTTTTAATTTTATTTATTTGACAGAGAGAGAGACAACCAGAGAGGGAACACAAATAGGGGGGTGGGAGAGGGAGAAGCAGGCTCCCCGCTGAGCAGGGAGCCCGATGTGGGGCTCGATCCCAGGACCCTGGGATCATGACCTGAGCCGAAGGCAGATATTTAATGACTGAGCCACCCAGGCGCCCCCCAAGTACACACTTTATGGCCATTCTGGAAACAACATGATGGGTGAAGAAGACTCCGTTGCATGTGAAGGTGTGAGGAGAGTTTGTAGCGGGTGCAAACAGCACCGCCTGAGGTCTGACTCTCCAGCTTGAGGTCATCAGCACCCCCTGGAGGACTGCTTTGAGGGCACCACCCACTCCGATGGAAAATGGGTCTGCAAGTTCAGGTGCACCAGGCAGGCACATCTGACCAGCTGAGCAATTTTAGTAAAATCACATAAGCTCTTGGTCATAGTTCCCTAATCTGTCAAATGGAAGTAAAAGCTAACCACCACCTTCCGCCCCACTTTAACACATCCGGGGTTGCACAGTGATAAAATGGGATAACGGGTAAGAACATATTTTAGGACCAAATGCATGTAAATGTTACTGTTTAATTTTCAGACTACATGAGACACTACCCAGCTCCCAGCCTAGACTTCTGTCTCCCAAGACCAAGTTGAAAACAGACAGCTTTTTCTCCACGGGCTTCTCAGCCTGCAAACCTGCACTGCCTTCCCAGCTAGGCCTGGAGAAGTCTGTGGCCTCCACAATATCACACTGTCTCACTTTAGAAGAGAGCTCCAGGCTCCAAATACTATTGATGTTTTCTTTAGTTTTATTAGAAAGAAATGTGTTCTGGGCCACGCCTTAAATGTGGTCTAGTTCTGAGGGAGAGGCCCCATTCCAAACCAAGGACAACATTGCTTGTATACCTGAGTTCTCTCTGGAAGTAGCAGAAGTTCAAATATCAAAGGTAATCTAGGATTTTGATCGAGTACTCTAAATTAAAACTTTGAGTCAAAGCAATGATAAGAAGGTGCCCAACTGAGGGTCAAATATTTTGCTATTTCTCTTCAGGTTCTCAGATCAGCAGCACACCCACTACCTACGTGCATCTCTGTAGATGACTGATGGTCATTTCTGTTGATTGTTTAAGAATCCATCACATCATAGATGGGACACTGCATTTAGCTTTTCTTTGAGCCTGAAGTTCTCAATCATTCCAGAAGGATTAGCAGATACTTTATTCATTTGAGGTGTTGGGGTGGTGATGGAAAAGTAGGCATTCATGTTGGAAGAGAGACAGAGAAATACCCATTTCATCATCCCTAGGCAGTGTGGTATTTGAGATTTAGATGGGTGATGTGAAAAAGCAAGAAATGTTCTCTGTTTCTGGGTGCTTGGTTCCTTGGTCAACATAGTAGGAAGGAGTAAGAGTAGTTTGAAAGTCTGAAAAATGTCTCACACTTCCCCCTACCCTATCTCTTATCCGTCCCCCTTTCCTCCTCTGTCTCGTTTCCTTCTGTGAACTGGCCTGAGCCAATCTGGCCATTCTCTAATGTCCAGTTCTTTGGTACTATCTGGAGCCTGTGATAGTAGAAGTGGGTGGGACCCATACCCCCCTACCTCAAAGGCTACAATGAACACTAACATATCTATTATCTATCAAGCCCCACAGAAGTCACCTAACCTATTTTGTAAATGTAGTAAAGTCTCTGCTCTGTGATTTCACTTTCCAGCAAACATCTTGGATAAATGTTCACTCTAGTCATGTGTAACCAAATAATCTAAAGGCCAGTAACAGACAATCAGCTACCCCAGGGTCTCTCAGCCTGGGCACTACTACTGATATTTTGAAGGTTTTATATATTTATTTGACAGAGAGATAGAGAGCACAAGCAGGCAGAGCGACAGGCAGAGGGAAAGAGAGAAGCAGGCTCTCTGCCGAGCAGGGAGCCCGATGTGGGACTCGATCCCAGGATCCTGGGATCATGACCTGAGCGGAAGGCAGCGGCTCAACCAACTGAGCTACCCAGGCGCCCCTCTACTGACATTTTGAACTGGATATTCTTTGTCGTGAGCTCTGTGCGGTGCCCTGTAGGATGTCAGCAGCATTCTGGCCTCTGCCCACAAGACGCCAGCAACGCCACCTCCCTGGTTACAAAAACTAGAAATGGCTCTAGAGGTTGCCAAATGGCCCTCAGGGGGCAAAGTCATCCCGGTTGAGAACCACCTGCCCAACTGGATCAGCCAATGGAATGTTGCCGCAAGTGAGGGAGATCAGAACCGAATAGAGCTGTAATCCAAGATTCTACTCCAAAGTTATTTCACATAGGTTAGTTCATAGGTGCTGGTGTTTTGCACCTATGGCTGTTTGAGAATTCCAGTTTACTAATGCAAAGATGGTTTCTAGCATCCTTTAATGAAAGCCCTCTGGTGTGGTTTGGGATAGCAATATATATTTTTAAGATTTTACTTATTTATTTGAGAGAGAAAGAATGAGAAAGAGAGAGAGAACACGAGAGGGGAAGGGACACAGGGAGAAGCAGACTTCCCACGGAGCAGGGAGCCCGATGCGGGACTCGATCCCAGGACCCCGGGATCATGACCTGAGCTGAAGGCAGTTGCTTAACCAACTAGCCATCCAGGCATCCCCGGAATAGTAATACTGAAAAGCTTTTGCTTTGGATGTTTCTGCAGCACAGACTTTTGTTTAGGGTGCCTCAGTGCTAAGGACCGTGCGAATGTTGCCGAGTACTTTGACAAGTATCTAACCTCCTCCAGCTCTGCGTTACAGTGGACCTGACTGCTGTGTCCGGTGTAACATGATATTGACGTATCTCCGCAAGCAAATCACAGTCAATCAAACACCTTCTTTTCTCCAGCTCCTCCTTTCTGATGAATGACATCATTCATCTTATGGTTTGAGGGAAGCCTAGGGATCCTGAGGTTCTGCTCAGATATTGGAGTGAAGTGAGCAGATTCTAGAAAGAATGAGGGCTTCAATCAGGTCAAAGGTCCATTTAAAAGGAGACTCTATTGTCCCCTCTTGGCTACCAGGGAAGCTTACTAAGATCAGCGAGTGGTTTGAGGGTGGAGGGGATATGCCATATAAGCTAATCAACATCTAATGTGATGTGAAGATCTTTTTTGCTTGTTGTCTCTATTACAAATATCATTTGATGTCTAATTAGCCACCTACTCACATTTCCACGTATTTATGAACATGGCTAAAATGGCTTTCCCATGTTATTTATATAAACATCATGCATTTATCCAAAATCTTTAAGCAAAATTAATTCTCAGAGATAGGTATTGTGTTTAGCTATGAGTACCGTTTAACAAATTATCACAAACCCTAATGGGTGGGGGATGGGAGATACTGGGGTGGGATGGTAGCAATCTCGAATGAGTACTAATGTTGAAGAAATGACAGAAGACAGGGAAATACAAATCAAAACCATAAGATACCACCTCACACCAGTCAGAAAGGCTAAAATTAACAAGTCAGGAGACGACAGTTGCTGGCAAAGTTGTGGAGAAAGGGGACTCCTCTTACGCTGTCAGTGGGAATGCAAGCTGGTGAAGCCACTCTGGAAAATGGTATGGAGGTTCCTCAGAAAGTTAAATATAGAGCTACCCTACGACCCAGTAATCGCACTACTGGGTATTTGCCCTACAGATACAAAAGTAGTGATTTGAAGGGACACATGCACCCCAATGTTCATAGCAGCAATGTCCACAGTAGCCAAACTGTGGAAAGAGCCCAGATGTCCCCTGATGGATGATGAATGGATAAAGAAGCTGTGGTCTCTACATATGATGGAATACGACTCAGCCATCAAAAAGAATAAAATCTTACCATTTACAACAACGTGGATGGAAATAGAGGGTATTAGGCCAAGCAAAATAAGTCAGTCAGAGAAAGACAGATATCATATGATTTCATTCATATGTGGAATTTAAGAAACAAAACATGAACATAGGGGAAGGGAAGGAAAAATAAAATAAGATGAAATCAGAGAGGGAGGCAAACCATAAGAGACTCTTTTTCTGTTATTATTATTTATTTTTTTTAAAGATTTTATTTATTTATTTATTTGTCAGAGAGAGAGAGTGAGAGAGAGTACAAGCAGGCAGAGCAGCAGAGGCAGAGGGAGAAGCAGGCTTCCCATCAAGCAGGGAGCTGGATGTGGGGCTCAATCCCAGGACCCTGGGCTCATGACCTGAGCCAAAGGCAGTCGCGAAAGAGACTGAGCCACCCAGGCATCTCAAGAGACTCTTAATCATAGGAAATAAACTGAGGGCTGCTGGACGGGATGGGGGTGGGGGGAGGGGTAACTGGGTGACGGGCATTAAGAAGGGCACGTGATGGAATGAGCACTGGGTGTATAGGCAACTGATGAATCACTGACCTCTACCTCTGAAACTAATAATACACTATCTATTAGCTGGTTTTAAATAAAAATAAAAATAAAAAACGAAATGACAGAAGAGATTTGACATGGGTGAGTCAGGCCAACAGGTTTCCTGTGTATGTGTGTGTGTGTGTGTCTGTGTGTGTGTGTGTGTCTGTGTGTGTGGACGTGCATGTACATGCATACTGGTGTATGCAGGAGACAGACCTAACGGTCAGATGGGACGAGACAGTGAAGACAAGACCCATCTCTCTCTGTCTTTCACAATTTGGCCTAGAGCTGCTTCTGCAGCCCCAGCACGGATTGAGACATGGCCTCACGTGGGACAGAGATTCCCTCGGGCCTAGACAGATTTACGTCAGTTTGACCCGAGTGTGACTCAACAGCTCAATGGAAATCACCAGTAACATTTTAAGATTTCTGTCTGGTCAAGAGAGTAGAAGGAGAGTAGACAGTGGGCTCAGCGCTCTCTGCGCCCTCAGCTGGCTGTCAGTGAGTGCCGCAGACCCGGCGATGCTCTCTCCCCTGCAGAAGGAAACAGGACGTCCAGATAACTCGCTCAGCAGATCAGTTGCTCGTCCGTCTGCACAGCACCAGGGCAATCACCGTGTGGCCAAGTGGGACGGGACGGATGCCCCAATTCCTCCCTTGTGTTTAAACACCACGTTAGACACATACTTCGTTTTCAGAGAAATCCTACTTTTCTCATGTGTGTTTAAATGACATCCAACACTGTGAGAATGCTTGGTAGACTTCCAGCAAGAAGAAAGCCCATCCATTGGTGACAGGAACTTCATGGAAACTCATTTGAATGAAGATGAAGGATAAAAATGGCAGGTGCCATCAGGCACTTAGGGTGTCAAGTAGGCGACTAAGGTGAGATCTACTTTCGCTAAAGTAACACAGTGGGAGTCCTTTCATGCTCCCTCAGGGACTGAAGAGGGAAGTGGGCCAACCCCCAAGAGTGCCCAGAGCACTGGCCACTGTGTTCTGGGCTGCTCCTTTGTGAAATCAGAAAGTGACACTGAGGGTAGAGACTTTTACCTTCTCCGCTCCATCGCTGTGTTCTCCCTCTCAGTCTGTGTACTCAGAACTACCCCCACCATGGGACAATGTGTGCAACAGACTGCATGAAGGAGGGCAGGGTGAGGTGGGGACATGTCCATATTCCAGGTCAGACCGTCTGCATTTGGCACCTGGCTCTACCGTTCCTGAGCTGTGTGACCCTAGGCAAGTTATTAACTTCTCTGTGCTTTGTTTACTTATCTGTAAAATAAAAAAAAGAGCATCTCCTCAAACCGGGGCTGATATAATCTTAAAATATAATCTTAAATGAAATTATATGCATAAAGAGCTCAGGACAGACACCAAACACGTGGTAAAGAGCTCAATAAATGTTGGCCTAGTTACGTAGCTATCAGCCATTTTCACTGGAAGGTAAATTTTATTTCATTCGCTGTGCACCTCATTCCCAGAAGCTCTTGCATAGTAAACCTCATCTCTCCTTGAGATTTGGTTTCCTGTTAGATGGATGTCCAATATAACGGAGAAGGTGACAGAGCTATTCTTTGGCGGGGGGTGGGGTGCTGC